>JAVQJF010075047.1:0-19480 GCA_036023855.1 Gadopsis marmoratus
CAAGTGCTTTACAGAAAAGAGTGCCATAAAACAGAAATGCAGTTAAGAAAAATAAACCTTGAACAGAATAATATTTAAGAGCAAATAAAAAGCATTAAAGAATATAAGAAATGGCAAACATAAAAATAGCATATTTAAAAGAAAACAGAAGAAACTGTTAAGAAAAGTAAAACCTGGACAGCTAAATATAAAATAATGTTTAAAATTTCGTCCTTCACCCTGATGCATTCCTCTTACTCTCTTTATCTTTTTTATACTTCCTCTGTCTCTTGCATCTCCATCTAAATTTTTTTTGACATTTTCTTGAAACAAAACAGCAACAAAAAGTAAATTTATGTTTGAATAGTAAATATTACAAAAGCATGAATAGCTCAAACACCAATAGTTGATAGATATATAACCTTTTTGTTTTCTAAATATAAAGTCCAAAAATGCATACAGCTTTAAAAAAAACCTCAGATAATGTTAATAATTTGCCACAGAATAAGAATATGTGAGTATCTCAATTTTGACAAAAATGTCAGAACCTCGTAATTCCAAGGTGACGGTCTGTAATAGGCAGGAATCTCACTTCTCATCAACCCTCTAGATCTAATTATTCTCAAGTTGTTGCTTGGTTAGAATTCTCACATTTTAAACCTCTTAACCGTCATTTGCCATAACCCTAAATTGTTCTTCTGCTACTGTGCAAATTAGTGCAAAACCTTATCCATGAAGCATCTGTCATCGTGTTAGAATTTTACTGCGACTTCAAGCTGTTTCGCTTGAAGAAAAACAGCTGAATTCCACGTAGAGTATATTGGAAATGGTGTATGAAAGGTAAAGATAACTGAAAAAATTTCCACAGCAGTGAGTAAACAATGCAGTGTTTACGGTAAAAGAATGCCACTTCGAATTTTTGAAATTGCATTTTTCCGTGTTGTTGCCACAACAAATTAAATTCCATTCACCTCGAGTTTCCTTTTGTGGTGCTAGAAGACTCAGTGGCAGATATCTCTAAAACCTCAGCAGATAAAACCCAAGTACCCATGTAAATAACATGAGGCGTAAAGCTTTGGCACCCTGAGTCCCTAGTTTTGTTATATTTCCTCAGCTTTAGGTTCAGGAAAGCTAAATTCTCCCTTCACTTCCTCAGCCTTCTGCTGACATGGAGCTTTCTTATCTGCCATTTACAGAAAATAATTGGCTCTTTAAATATCAGTCTGTCCCATCCCCTTTAGACCAAACCGGTATTACTGTAGCTCACCTCCACTATTATATTTATTAGGGGGTTTTTTTGACACCACATCTTCTCACAGTCGTCCTCCTCCATGCCGCCACTCGTGCTCTTCCTCTTAGACAGTGCTACTGAGAAAGAGGAAAAAATGTTGAGCGGCAAGCTGCCTGAAGATAAAGGGTACTTTTATCAGCCATTAACTGAAGAGCGGACACAGCTTCAATCAAGCAGCATTCACAACTGAGCCATGTATCATATCAGAAGAAGAAGAGTGCCCAGACGTGTGCGACTGAATGCCTATGCAGGCATGTCTGTGATGTTTGCGTACAAATGCCTGACTCAGTGATAGAATCTTTGGATTTGAAAGGCAGGTGTAAACGTGGAAGATGACTGTTCCTGACCTTCAGTATGTGCCTGTACAGTAAGTGTGTTTGTGTGTGCATGTGTGTGTCCATTTTTAGGTCTGTCTGAGGTGTCACGCACATACTGTCTCTCTGTGGACTTTTTCAGGAGCTCTGATTGACAGTTGAGTCGGGCAACATGTGTGTCTGTAAGAGAGAAAGAGACAAGAGGTTATTGGCAAGCCAGAGGTGATTTGTGTGTGTCTGTGTGTGTATGTGTGTGTGCGTGTGTGTGTGTGTGTGTGTGTGTGTGTGTATGTGTGAGTGAGTGCACTTTTGTGTAAGGGGGATTTATGAGTCAGGGACAAATGCGAGCGTGCCACGCTTGACAGTCTCCATCACAGAGGCCTTATGTGAAGGGACAAGTCGTGTCAGAACACAGGAGCAGCAGCTTCATCATCCAAAGGCCAGATGGGAGTGAACAAGCCCACAAAGACACACACTCACACATTTAGCTGACATTTAGTGTTTGTCCCAATGCACTGATCAGCAAGTGAATGCATGGAAGGACACAGGTAACCCTGTGCTATATCACACACACCAAAAAAGGATATAATAAAAGAGATTTACACTCAGTCAATCAAAGGCAGCTTTCAGACATGGGAGTCACCAGTAGAAATAGCAGCCGCAGAGCAATGCCACCGCTGTCATCACAACAAGAGGGTTGCCTTTCTCTCGTCCACATGATGCGCTTGGCTGAGCAGAGAAGTTTGGTTTCCCATCGCAGGAACATAAGTATTTTCAATGAATCAGTGAGGCCAGTGGCTGACAATGTCATCAAAATGATCACAGGAGATTGAGTCTTTCTGAACTCTACCAGGCTTTTGTTCCCTCAAACGGTCAGTACCACTTACCACTAAGTGAGGAAGTAAGTAAGTGAGTAAACATGTCCTGTCATAATATGGGTGAATCACCCTTTAAAATACACTTATTTAGTGTTGTACTGGATTAATAACGTACTCACTTATCAACATAGGGGGTATAATTTCAATGCACTAACAATAAATCCAGCATGAAAAACCATTTCAAAAGGTTTACTTCCATTTGGGTACTACAATGCGCGTGTGTGTGGTTGAACTTTTGATGCCAATTCCCACTTGATTAAAATGAAACAAGGTAGAGGAAGACAGAACAAAAATTGGCTGGCATGATATGGTTGTGCTACTCCTCAAATATGCCTTATTTGTCATCAGGAATACCTTCTAAATGAATAAACAAAACTTGCTCTTCTATTCTTATAGGATAAATACTTCTTGCAGGAAGTTGGAGACATTTAAAATAGATCAAATACAAAATGCACAAAGTTTGATTTACAAAATAAAAGTACTTCTGTGTCTTTTAAAGTATTAGGAAGCAATCCTCACTGCTCGTTGTTTTTTACTTACTGTAGTTTCTTCTTGTTAGCAATGTCAGCTCGATAACTCCATCTTATTAATCACAGCGCCAAAAACAATGCACATAGCAAATGAGCCTGTCTAGTTTGCTCTCTCTGGTAAATAGCTCCCATTGAGATTTGAAACATATGTGGTGCTTGTTTCACGAGAAGTGATAGTAAAAGATTAAATTGATTGCTAAGACTCATGGCACTCTGCCAACTGCTGTAGAGTTAATTCAGTCACTGAAGTGGACATGCCAGGAAAAATAATCTCCCAAGGGCTTTTATCTTCTTCAAAAACTTTGTTAAACAGTTTTGGACAGGTATATGTACTGCAAGGTTGAGGCAGCTTTCTAAGAGCTGAGCCAACGTCGAAACAAGAAATCCACCGGTGAGGATATGTACATCACTGAGAATGCCCCACTTTCCTCAGACAGTATTGACCTTTCTCACAATGTCCTTCTGAAACAGGAAACTCCATTGCTCATGGCTGAAATATACATTATGAAGGGTTTTGAGACAACCCACCCACCCCCATTCCTGAGAATTCATAATCTCAGTGGATCTACACCACTCATTTAGCATCAAGTCAACTTACTGGGCTACATTTACAAACTTTACTCTCAACCAATGATCATTCAAGCTGAAGGATATTTAAACCACCGCAACTGTTATGTCTCTTGTCAGTCCACATAACTAAATCTTTCCCACTATGTTATGAGTGAATGGACATGTTTTTTTTATTAATTTCCTGGCATCACTCCAACCCTCCCAGTGTGTACTTTGCTTCTAGTACAGTGTCTACTTCCTGTCTCTCTGCATCAGTGAGATGAGAGCATCCCTCCCCTCTGCCACCATAATTCTTCATTTTCATCAGCTCCTTCCCCAAACTGTAAATGCTCTCCCACCTCCTGTCTGCGGCTGTGATCTCTAACCCCAGTGGCCTATGGGGGCTGCAGTCCGACTGATGTGTCCGTGCCCTAGACAACTCCCGGGTGATTTCTGGCTGAGTGAAGGCAGTCTCAGAGGGTTTCCTCGGGTGACTGAGTCCGACCAGACCCAGGTCACTTGCTTTGGGATGAATCGCTCACTCTGCTCACTCTACTGGGAAAACTCAGCTGACTGCTGGCCATTTATTCAGCACATTTTTCATCTGTTTGCTGTGGACAGTGTGTCAACTGCGATGCAGGCCACAGACAAAATGGTACTGTCAATAATGTCAACACACCTTACATTAAGTATGAGCCTGTTGTGTCACTTCTGGGGTCAAATCTATGGAAGTCAAGTATAAATAAATGTTTGAGTACATTTAGAGGATAGAAGATGTAGACTTTAGTTAGTTGTTAGTTGTCTGCCATTAATGTTATCGACAGGCCTAAGAGCAACGTTCCCCTCTAGCTTGTCTTCTTTGGCTTGATTGCCCGCATTAGGCATCCTTTGGATTTTTTATTTTTTATTTCAAAAAGAAGTTAAAATGTGTGATGTTTGATCTCTCTCTGCCGCTGCTGACCTGCATTCAAATAATATAATAATAATAAACCTAAAATTAAAAAGGGCTCAAGCTTGCACATGTTTTATGATTTCAAGGAGTGGCAACACCGATTTTAGTAAAAAAAAAAGTACTTTTATCCATGTGTTTTTGCAATAGGAAGAAAGTAGTCCTTTTAACATCTTTTCATTATCTCAGTCATGGTGTCCTGCAGCCAAGAAAACCTCCCTGCACGGTCTTCTTTAGCTTAACCCCCCTACCAGTTCTCAACCTATATCCATCACTGCCCCAGTGCAATTACACCGCAGCCACTGGTCTGAGGTTAGAGAGAGTTCAATGCTCTCAGGCTCAGCCCCTTGGTCCCCAAAGGACATTGATTCCTCTGACCTATGTGTGACTGCTTTTCCTCCGACCAAAGTTCACAGAGATTCTTGTAGCATGCTTCACCGCGCAGCTAATTTCCCAAGGCTCAGTATGCCGGGCTATTAGCACTGAGGCTAAGCACTAGCTGCCACAAGCTGCTGCCTTGGTGAGATCTATAACCAGGCTGGTGGGAGACCACCAGAGCTCTGACATGCTGAAGGCTTCCACCGGCTACTCATGCATATAGTTGTCTCCTCCTAAACCTGTGTTTCCCCCCAGGTAAATTCTGCTTACGAGCCAGCTGCACCAGCAAGCATTGTCTGCCTTACAAAATGTGCCACAGGTATCACAGTTTTTTATACTAATGTTTACCCTGAGATGTTTTTTTTGCCACATCTAAAAGATCACACCCAACCCCACTCAGGTTGTCTCATGTTCTGACAAAATTCACCAAAAAAAAATCACAAAAGTTACACCTAGTTAACACAATTTATGCTAATGGATTAATAATTAAGCTGATTATTTCATCGTTGAGCATGCACAATACCCTTGATAGCAGCATTAACTCTGGGTGTTAGCTGGTGTGATTGCAGTTGTAAAAAAATCATTTTCAGATTGATTCTCAAATTTGATCAGATCGTTTACTATTTTGAGGGTACAAGTATGAAGACGTTTCTACTATGAGTTGTTAAGGTGTTGCTCTTTAGACAACATGTTGAATGCCCATACAGACATGCACACAATTAGGCACCAGATTTGAGCCAGGATCTTCATACCTCATACAGATTTCACTGCTAATTAGCACTTTAATAGGTGAGTCAGGAAGAAGTCCTACTCCATCTTTGAAATACATAATTTGATTTGACTTTATTGGCGGAGACCTGACCTTATTCTCCCACCCTATAAATCACTAAGATGATTATCTTCCATCCAATCAGTTTCTATTCTCTACATTCTTCCTGCAACATTTTATGATTTTATGTCACCTGACATGTCCAAGTTCCAGATGATTCTGATGGCCAGGGACATATATTAAGTACGTAAGTAGATATTCATAGGTCAATTCAGTTTTCTTGTCTTTTGTCTATTTCACCCCAAGACCTGAAGGTCATGTGTACTTTGTGAAAAGATGTAGAGAACTTAAACAATACTGGTGAAAATAGCACCCAGGGCCCACATCTCCCTGGATCATCACCTTTGGATGGATTTGGTGTTCCACACATAAGGGCTTTGACCAGTGTGGTTCCTTGCCAATACGGACCCAAGTGGCTTAAGTTGCTTCCACCTCCACTTTGTACCAATGACAAAAATGTGCTGTTAGGCATAACTGCTATTTATCTCATCAAAATATCACAATAGAATAACGATGTGTTTATCAAATTACCTGAGTGGATGCTGTGTTTAGCTGACTCCTCTGTGGTACTCATCAAGCTGCTGTCTATCCTTCAGAGGTGTGAGGTATATCCACTCACGATGGAAACAGTGACCCTGACCCAACCCCCACAATCCAAGGCTGAGAAAACAACTGTATGATAAGAAGCTTTTCAGCCTCGACTCCAGTCTGGTCTTTGAGTCCCTCCCAGCCCATCCAGTTATGATGCCAGTTGCCAGAGGCCAGTGTGAATCTCATATACGTCGGCCGCTATCAGTTGGTCCGTAGGGGCGTCTGGTACTCAGTTAGGGCATAGATAGTCACAACTGTGAACTCATTTTGCCACTGCTCTCTGCTGCATAGTGCAGCACATAATCACACCAATAACACTCTCTGGCTCTACTTCAGCACAGGAGCTCCAAGGAAGGAAATTAAAGAAACAACGAAGAATGAGGCTCTGCTCTGGATCTCACATCTTTTTTTTTATTTATTTCAGCCCCCCGCGCCGCCAAGAGAATACGTCCAAGGCAATAAGGCTCACAGCCTGCGGAGGGATTTGTTGTGCCAAAAATATTTGTTGCTTTCAATAATGTGGCTGTTTGTATTGCACAGAGAGCAGAGAGGAGAGATTGTGGATCACATACAATCTCTTGTAGTGCCCTCAATTCACCATAGATGTCATATTCTCTTACCCAGGGGATGTAATGAGGAAAGACTAGGATTAGTATGATTTATCTGTCTGTGTGTGAGCCCGTATTCTGCTGTGTGTGTTAGCATAAAGTATGTATAACTTTTTGCTGTCTTCCTTCTATGACTGATACTATTATCCCTGTCTGCATTTAAACCTTTGCATGTTGGCTTAGCGCCATTGGCTTATGGTTACCACTGGACCCACTTAAAGACAGCGGATCCCCTGAGACTCAATTGCCCACACAAGCTCACCCCGTTCTGGTTCTGACAGGCTAACTCTCCCTTTGCTAATCCCATGGAAGGTGCCCTGCCCTGGGGACAACAGCCCAAAGAGCAGTCCCTGTCTCTGGAGCTTTGAACAGGTGCCCTTAGGGTCTTTACTGGCCTCAGAGACACAACCTCCAATCCTCAGTGATCCTCGGGATGAGCCAGGAAAATGCTGCACCAAGGAGAGCTTCTGCGCAGGCGAGCCAATGGCAGCCAGTCATGCAGGCAACATCTGAGCATCAGCAGATTCACAAAGACAGAGGAGAGAGTGGGAGGCAGGAGATCGCACTAACCTTACTGGTCAAGATAAAATGGGCACACATACAGATACACACACCCACACAACCCTCTCTCTTCCAGTGCACAAACTTTCACTTACTTAAGGCTAACATTTGGCATGGGGATATTGCAGTTTGCTGCAAGTGGTGTCTCTCAGAGAGTGAAGTGTGTATGTGTGTTTGTTCGTGAGTGAGTGAAGGATCCCTTTCATCTTGCCTCTGCTACTAACTTGGAGCTCATCACACCCATCACCCCTATTCGCCCCCATCACCCAGCCCCCCACTCTCCACACTCCTCTCTTCCTCTTATAGTGGCTGCCTTGAAAGACCCATCAATTCAATTTTATTTATATAGCGCTATATCACAACAGAGCTATGTCATAGCAATTGTTAATATAGAGCAAATCTAAACCGACTCGATATATATAGACCCAACAATACCCATCCTGAGCATGCACTAGGCGACAGTGGCAAGGAAAAACTGCCTTTTAACAGGCAGAAACCTTGAGCAGAACCAGGCTCTGGGTGGGCGGTCATCTACCTCAAACCATCACTCTGATTGTTGATTGTTCTTTTTAACGTGATGACAGAGCAAGTCATGTAATACTAATCAGTAGACATCTTTAGCCAACCATCACGTTTGAACCCCCCCATTATGAATGTTGTTTGGTCCATTTTCCAGGAGGATTCAAATCAAAATACCGCTACTGATCTGAGTCGGACAGTTGTCCAGCAGTATGTAGCACTAGCCTGCTTTTTACTCACTATGTTTTTTCTAAGAACAAAGAATGAGAGGACTTTCAGTGGTAAGTTGGTGCAGATAGACTCTCCTGCCAAACTGAGTAACGGTAGCATCACCAAAGTTTGCTAGCTACAGGTAGCTATATTTACTGCAGACTCACTCGGCTCGGACAGCAGTAATTATGAAAGTTCATTATAAATTTATATAAATTATTATTTAAGTGATAAAATTATAAAAAATGATCGTGAGCACCAGCTATGAATACCTACTTAGCTCTTCTTTGGATTTTATTATAACTGCATTCCCCAATATTTGTGTGATATTTCTTAGATAGACACTATGACTTCTACTGTGGTTGTGGTTGTCGACAAAGGTGAAGTTGAAACTGCGGACCTTGGAGGTGAGGCAGTTCTATAAGCAGGCAGCAACCAGCAGCATAAGTTAGACCATTATCAAATTGTAAAGTTAGGCACATGATGATACTATTGATACTTTTAAAATGTTTTTGTCACTCAGAGACATTGGAGTAGCCATTGCTAGTGGTTTTATGCGACGAGACAAAACCTTTGGTAACGAAAATAGCAATGGCAAGACACAATTTGTTGTTGCAAATGTACAAAGGAAAGTTTGTTTTGTTGTTCTTTGATGGTTTGGTCATAGATAGGAGTTTTACTGTTAACATCTGAGGAATCTAAGTGTCAATTTGTTGTGTTATGTGGCTAGCGTGACCTGAACAAGATCAGGACCGCTGTAATTTTGGGCATGTAGCATGCTCAGACAGAGAATACTTTTTGCTACAAGGTCATTTGCTTGGTGTGTGACTTATGTTTCGTTTAGATAGAAATGGTCAACCTAGTTTACTAGTCGAGCTTCTTCTGGACAAAACAGTATGTCACATGACTATGTTGTCGGGTGTATAAATGCCCTGTGACACGGTCTCTCCCCCGTACGGGGACTCTCGTGATTATTATTTTCATTTCTGTGTTAGATGCTGGGTAGGTAGGTCTTCTTTCATGAGACCCCAGAATTCTGGCGATGCCCCTGGTTAGCGGAGGGAAATCAATCCATGGGAAATGAGCTGAGGGCAGGCTGCGATGGGGAAGGCAAGGCAGGCAGAGATGGCGGGTTGATGAGCCGTGATGAGCAGGTGGAGGTAGAGGTGATCCGAGCAGGCGATAGGAGTCTAGGGCACAGGAGAACAGAATCAGGCGATCACAAGAACAGACACAATAATTCTAAACTACTAAACTGGTTCAGGTAAGAATTAGTTGCTTGGAGAGGAGACACAAAATGCAGCTAGGACCAAAAACACCTCTCTTCATGGCTTTGCCTTAATTACTGTTTTCCTACAGGGCGAATCCTGCATAGCAGAAACGCAACCTACTCTCTTCTTTGTGATTTTAGACACAGATGCAAAGAGTGGCATTCTTCCATAGAAGTCAAACAAGTGGTACATGTACACATACAGCACAACATGAGGGAGTGCACTTTATTTATTATGACCTCTAATTAGCATAATAACCTGTTATGGGGAACCCGTCAAAGAAATCTTAATCTTAATTCATCTCAACAGGCTCAACAGGCTTTGGTTTGGGTTTGGGATGTAATTTGAACTAGATGATCTTTAGATTTTCCTTCAGTAACTGGCAAGGCCGTATTTTGAAACCTCTGTACAACGTTTGGGGTCGAAATGACTAATATTTACCATTAGTTTTGGAATTGGTCCAGTAGATCGCCTCCTCCGGCATCCACGAATGGGCTGTAATGTAATCCTTTGGGGCAATTGTGTCTGTGAAAAGTCTGTCCACTAAAAGTGCTTGTTTTTGCCACCGACAGGCTCAGACTGTTATTCCAAGTGTCTGACAACATTTTGGAAAGGATCCCTAAAGACACAGACTGTTTTGCTAAAGAGTAAGATCCTTTTTTCTTCCTGCAACAACTTCTCTCGAGATTTCAGAGCGAGACTTTTCCTTCAGCGAGACTTTCTGTTTCTGGTTGAACAAAAAGGATCTTACTCTTTAACAAAAAGGTCTATCTCTGTAGAGATTGTTGTCACATCCTTGCATTCCTTGTCGAGTTAGTAAAAAAAAGGCATTGGGATGGTAGAAAGGAATTTGGCAGAATTCCAGCTTGATCATTTGCTCTCCTGCTAATTTGGATAACATATTGTTTAATTTATCACTTCCTGTTTGTGGAGATTTCCAAAAGTGGTTTCAAAGTAGGCTGAATCTATATCGTCTCACTTGGAGAGTAGGATGCTCTCAGTTGCAGTTCTAATTTACAATCTTGGCTGTGTTATGTGCCGAGCGCTGGAGCGGGAGTGCAGGATTTGTCAGTGTGTCGTTGCCTGTCTCCTCTGTCTTTTCCGCAAGTAATTAGGTCAATTGATGGCAAGCTGCGAAGCTCCGGCTCGTCCCAAGAGGGGGAGTATCGGTCACAGATCCGTCCTATCAGCCGCAGGGAGGTACACTGTTAAGGAGACCACAAAGACACAGGAGGGAAGAGGGAGCGAGGGAGGGAGAGAGAGAGAGAGAGAGAGAGAGAGAGAGAGAGAGAGAGAAAGAAGGCCTTATGAGAGAGAATGGTCCAGAGAGAGTCCGCAAAAGGCTAGTTAATGGAAAGCGTTCATCTTTTCATTATTCCCCGATTGTTGTAGTGTACGGTGAGAGGTTCTGACTAGGTAAGACGGGGGGAGCCCTGTACATGTTACTCACGTAGCTTGACAGCTGTCTATAGACACTAGGTTAATGGGTGGTGCCACCTCTGTAATGTTTTACAAGCAACTTTGGAGTAGAGGATAGGCAGCCCTTTTTGGTTGTTCAGTTTGTGTTCAGACATATAAGAGTAGGGGGTGTTTTGTTTTATACTTCCAGTTCATTTGGCGTCCGCCCTCTCCCGTTTGTTGTATCTTATGTTTGTGCATCCAAGAAAACGTGGTTAATAAACGATCATACTGTTTATTACCCCGCCAACGTCTCCCAATTCTTGAGTATTTATGATATCACCTCAAAATGCCCCTAGACATGGAGCATAACAGGCTGATAAGACAGTTGTACTTTCACATGATAAATCTTGATTTATACATTTTGAAAACATCATGTCTAGAATTTAAAGTGGTCCTAAAGTATAGAAGTATAAACACACACACGCACACGCTGCCATTAGATGCAGAAATAGACTTATCTCTCCCAGTTGACTGTGGTTTTGTCTCCTTTATATTGAAATAACATGGTAAAACTTAGAGCCCGGCTGGGGGAAAACAATGCAAACATGCACTCCACTAACCTGTTTATTCCAACTAAAGCCATGGAGCATGAAATGCACCCCGCTCCCTCATGACAATACACGAGCAAAACCTGTCTTTATGGGGCTTATTAGAAAGCTTCCACACTTTGTCTGAAAGGAGGGGGGGGGGCAACAAAAGGAGCAGCGAGAAAAGCATTGCCATACAAGTGACAAAAAAATATTTTGATCTTTGCTGCAGCAAAAGAAAAATAAATAAATCATCTGTTAATACATCAGCTTGGTAGAAATGGAAAAAATAAGGCTCCACATAATGTCTTACCCAAACTGCTCAGGACTTATGCGCAGGTTTATGTTGTTTATGCGTCTTTCTCATTTTCCATTATTGTCCTGCAACAACTATTCTGATACTCCATGAAAGTTATGTATTAATGTATGCTATACAGCATGAGGGTATTAGCTTCATCAATAGAAAATTTTTAAAATAAGCAAAACACTGTTTCATCCATTGAATATAATAATAATTGGACCCTAAGGTCGTTTATTGATCAATCATGAGACACATACACACACGTGCGGAGAACAATGCTCAAACACACACATACAATTGCGTTCCACGTTGAAATTTATCCTCTGCTTTTAACCCATCTGGCAACACTTCTTCCGAGGGGAGCTGGAGCAGTGGTCAGCCTTCTGTGGCTACCGGGGACCCAGTCCAGTGCACATACACTGTCCTGTCTTGGTCAGGGACAGTGGACAGCTTAGGGCTCAGTGTCTTGCCCATGGACACTTCGACATGTGGACAGGAGGAGCTGGAATCAGGTAAAAGGTTCTACAAAATAAAGTGGAATCATGTAGGCTGGTAATTGACTGGTCGCTAAACCCTGCCCCCTGACATAGCCCGACAACCTGACACAGAGTTTCTGTTTCGACTAAATAATACACCACAGGATTTACAGAATAGGACTTAATAGGACTTTTAAATTAAAGATCACCATTAGTCTACACAATAAAGTGCAATAATGTCACACATTATGCAGTCCCTGGGTGTGAACCCCACCACCAAGTCCTCATGTCCAAGCCAAGAATACATTTCTTTTCTGTAGATGGACATTTGCTGCCTGTGCATAGAACTCATGATCAATTACAATCAACTTCCTCAGTGTAACCTTACTAAAATTTACCAGTGAAAATAGGAAATAACTGAGACAATAAAAAATTATTAAGTTAAGCTATGGACACTGTGATATTTGGCTACATAACTTAAACAACCGGCTGCTTTAACAGCAGAATAAAGCATCACAAAGACAGACAACACAGAGATGTACAAACAGTAGTGATCGGATAACCGGTTCATTTTAGTGACTTAGTTCTTTAAATCCTGTTCAGTAAAATTAACAACTCTTTTTAATTTAATCATTCCTTCATTTCTTTTTTTGGAGGTCCAATACTGAGCCTTTGTAGCTGTCACGTGAGAAAAACAAAACTCATACATTATTACTGCCATGCAA
Source organism: Gadopsis marmoratus (assembly GCA_036023855.1). Taxonomy (NCBI): domain Eukaryota; kingdom Metazoa; phylum Chordata; class Actinopteri; order Centrarchiformes; family Percichthyidae; genus Gadopsis; species Gadopsis marmoratus. The sequence goes on from JAVQJF010075047.1 coordinate 12,948, forward strand.
TGGACATGTGCGTCCAAAATTAACGAATCACTCTCGGAGACGACTCATTCCTACTAGTTCATATCAAAACAGTAGTTCAATGAACCATATGCACATGAATGTCACATCACTAACAAACAGCAACTACAGCCCGCACCGTTTTTGCATACTGGATGCCACACACACAAAGCTACACAAGGGAGTGGTTGTTGATGTTCTCATCTGGAGAGAGAACAAGAGCAAGAACAATCCGTGTTTGTTGTTGTACTTACCTGTCAGTATTCTCAAAGCTTTGTGCACCACAAAGTCCTCCACAATCTGCACTAGGTTAGACTTCTCATCCATTCCCAATGCAAAATATAATAATATAGTCCACTCAACTTCTCTGGTCCCCTGCCCTCCTCGAAGTTTTCCAAAAACCTTTCAGCTGAATGAGCGCTCTGCAGCCACAATTATAATGATCAATTATCAAAAACAACACTTCACACACCTAACTGAAGGTATAAGGTCAAGTAAATGTAGTTGTCATGCAGTGATGCTATGGTGCTTCAAATCAGTGATTGATTAAGGTAGATGCAACTTTTTTTTAAAACTATGCCATGGTAGAAAAATGCAAATCATAACCAAAACTCATAATGACATCATCCTTTATCTTACTGCATTGTTGTGCATTTTGTTGTACTGTTAACAAACCACTAGACTTGCCCCGAGTGCAACATTGCAATATTTAGAACATGTGGCTTTTACAGAATATCATTTGTCTATGTGAAAATCCTGGCATTTGTTACTTGAAAGTGAAATGGAATGCCCATTGTTACAGACATTTCCGCCAGCTCGACCACACATGCAGCTCCCCAGGACCCTGCCATCACCGGTGCTCTCCCACATCTCCCCTGTTCACCTCCCCACGGCTATTTATCCCATGCCTCCATTCCTGTGAGAAGGTACCTAAGCACCAGGGAAGAAGGCCACATCCTTCCTCACACCACCACAGGTTCAAAGTGCTGGGCTCTGAGGAGGACTGGTGCTCTCGGTTCCCCTTGTCTCACCCAGTCTGTCCTTCACCTCCCACTCTGGCATTCTACCACCTCTGCCCTTCTCCTCCTCATCCCACTTAGCCCTTATCCCTAGCTCTGTTTGTCAGATGCTGTCTGAGAACATGGACTCTCACATGAGGGAATGATATAGCAGCAGAGTAGGACATTTTAAGACATCACCATCATATTCTATCTCCCCACTGTACTCAGCCCCTCTAAACAGGATTGGTATCCCTTCTTCTATAACTACCATCATTTCTTATAGAATCAATGCAGCACGCTCTATATTGAAACTCCTCTGCTGCTTATTACAACAATTTAATTCAAATCCCTCTACAACCTCTGTTATCCAATGCCCATAATTGTAATCCTGTAAACTTTGGTCTTTTAAATATCAGATCCCTAAATAAGAAAAATAAATAAATAAATAAACTTTTCATGTCATGATTTTATTACTTCCAATATTTTAGACTTCTTTTTTTTATCACAACAGAGACATGTTTATCTCAGGGAGACTGTAGTTCTCTGGTTTATCCAACCCCCTCTGATTTTACACACCTCCAACAACCCCGCCTCTCAGGCAGGGGAGGAGGGGGTTGCTGTCATTTACAGAAAAGATGTAAATAGTACTTTTACATCATTTCTTTCATCATTACATCTTGGTTTTATGGTAAACTCCAAAGATCCCGTGATCCCGTGACCAAACAATGTTTTTATTAAGGCGTTTGCGGAGTTATCCCATTTTATATCCAAGTATTTGAAAAAATTCTTATTTTAGGTGATTTTAACATTCATGTCTACTGCCCTTCTCAGACTTGTGTCACCAATTTTATGGTTACTTTGGAATCTATTAACTTCACTCAGGCAAATACAAGAAGCAACACAAGTGTCACACCATTGACCTAGTAGTATAGTGGTTTTAGCCCTGACGACTTTGTGTTGTGTCTTATCACAAAGTAGTTTTATTCACTGTGGTTTTCTCCCAGCTACCACTTTATCACAGTACACTGGTCCGCTGCCATGTTTTCAGGTTTTCTGAGCTTTTTACCTCTGCTTCTTTAGCTGCTTTCAATCCACATTTTAATACAGAGAAGCTGGTCTCCCTTTTTAATCACACCTCCCAGACTGTCCTGGACTCTGTTGCCCCATACAAAGACAAAAATTCAAATAGAACACCACAGCCATGGCTTACAGAGTCCACCCAGGATTTAAAGAGACTGTAGGAGAAAGGAATGAAAATGGATTTAAATGGATATGTATTTTATTAAATCTGGAAAGATGCAATGAATGATTATCAAAGTGCAGTTAAAGAAGCAAGAGCATCCTTCTTTTCTAATTTTTAAAAATCTCGAATCCCAGAATTTTATTTAAGGTTATACTCATTTTACAGATGTCTCACAAAGAGGTGTGTGAGAAGTTTCTAAAAAGATTTTTATTAATAAAGTAAAAGAGATAAGGAAACAATTTACCCCCCCATACTGTGTTTTATATGCCATTAGGGACATTCTTAGTGATTTTAGCAGTTTTGAACCTGTATCACTGTCCTTTTTAATCGATATTATATCCCACATGAAGTCAACCCATGCTGCCTTGATATCATTCCTACTAAATTTAAGAGGTGATTGACATTGTTAGACCCAGTACTTTATTGATAATCAATAGCTCCTTAGCAAAATACATTGTTCCAGCCAATTTTAAACATGGTGTGGTCAAACCTCTTTTAAAGAATCCTAACCTTGAGCCTTCTGTTCTTAGTAATTTTAGACCCATTTTTAAACTTAATTTTTTATTAAATGTTTTAGAAAATGTGGTGTCAACCCAACTTTTAACTTTCATGTGTCATAATAACATCTTTGAGAAATTTGAGCTTGGTTTTAGAGCTTTGCATAGCACAGAAACCGAAAACTCCTTAATTAAAGTAAGGAATGATCTCCTTTTAGCAGCAGATCGGGAGGAGGGTCAAAGATCAAAGATATTTTTATTGTCCCCGAGGAGCAAATTGGACTACAGCCACAAATGCAGCACAAAACAACATCAACATAAAAGGCAATTCAATTCAATTCAATTTTATTTATATAGCGCTATATCATAACAGAGTTATCTCATAGCACTTGTTAATATAGAGCAAGTCTAAACCAACTCTATACGTATAGACCCAACAATTCCACCATGAACAAGCGCTACAACAAGACAACAGGTAGACAAAAGTACAGTTAAAGGCAGTCACAGGTTATTTAGCAGGCCCATGACAGCAGGAACAAAGGAATTCTTCTGCCTGTTTGTCATGCACCTTTGCAGATAGTATCTACGTCCTGATGTGAGTAACCGGAACTCCTCATGCAACTGATGGGCACAATTTTAATATATTTAGACCTGAGCGTGGCTTTTGATACAGTATATCACGTCATTTTAATTGATTAAAAAACTGGGTTGGCATCAAGGGCACTGGACTTTGTTGGTTTTATTCTTACTTTCTAGAAAGAACCTACTCAGGCACCATTACTCATCTTCCACAACTCACATCACCTTTAAATTTTAGGTCTAATTTTAGTCTCTAGCTACATGCTTCCACTTTGTCAAATCATATAACGTCAATACATCTCTTTTAATTGCTAAGTAGACGATACACTGATATACCTTCCCCTGAGGCCCGGTGACGCAAATAGCCTAGCTGCTGTCTTAGAATGTCTCAGTTATGTCATCTGTTGGATGGCACAACATTTTCTTCAACTTAATAACTCAAAATCACAAATCAAACTGATCGGTCAAACTGAGGGTTGTTTCTGAGCATCCAGCTTTCCACTCCTTATGCAAAATGGAAAGACACACTGTAGTTCCAAATGTAAATAAATATGCCTAAAAATGTTTGCCCAAGAAATATCTTTAAAATATGGAAATGAGAACAGAGGCTTCCTTAAAAACACACACGGCACTACCACTGCTGCTGTGCATGGCACATTATTTATTTTCTGTACCTCAAACCTGGGCTGGAGAATACGAGATTAAACTGAATTAAACATCATTTTAGACCAACGGTAAGTATGCCTGCGAAAGTGGATGCAGAAGTTTCCTAAGATTTTGTGTGAGCAATTTTTTTGGCTCTGTGTAAGTATGTGAGTGTCAGACATACTGTACCTGTAAGCACATTGGCTGCTCTCCAACTTTCTAAATTCCATTTCATGACACAATGACAGCATCGCCTACCCATATCTCCCTCCTCTGGCTCCGTCTCACCCTTTCTTGATGTGCCTCAAACCAACTGCAATAAAACTCCAAAAGCCACTTGGCTCGGTTCCCTTATGCTCCATCTATGCCTTTCAGAAACGCTCACTAGTATCTAACAGACAATTACAGCACATTATATAAGAGCATGGGAAAAGATACTCATAATATAAGTGAGGCTGCAGTTTGTCTTGGAAAGTAACACATATGTACACATTTTAAGCCAGCCCTTAAACATGCAAAAGATCTGTTACACAAAAAGTCTGTTGGTGAGTGACACAGTTAAACAAATGGAGTGACGCCTGCGAGTTTGTTCACGCTCCACATCCATCGACCAAACACACCCTCCCAATCTGACGGTCTATTTAAACTGCACAATTTCCCATCCTTACCTCTGCCTGCCAATGCCACTGCTTCCCTGCATCAGTATTGCATTTCCAGCCCCACCCAGCATCAACCTGCGGGCTCTGGCTGGAGGGTTTAAGATTTTCGCTCATCACTCCCCCAGTATCTCTGTGTAAACATGTCTGTGGGGAGTGATGAGGTCTGACTGAAATGCATTTGACACTGACTTAAATTTAAGATCAAATCAAATACATATCAGAACCGCTGTTTGTAGCTAAAGCACATGACCACATCAAAGGCCAAATCGCTGTTGATCATTGACTGACTCATAGCGGTTAGGACTGTCCTATGGGATAGCTTGGTATGGGTGAAATAAGTATCCCAAGTGATTCGATATGCTTGTCATACATAAACATCATCTTATTAATACTTAGAGCCAGTGATTGCATGGTAAATCACAAATGAAGTAATGATTGGGAAATAAAGAAGCATTAACAAGGTATCACACATGAATTGCATGCAGTAATACATTCACCAGCCGGTCTAATATTACCAGATAATTGATTATTTGGACGTACAGGGAGTCGTGTGGTTTATGGCTTCCTGTGAAAGAGAACTGAGCAAATGAGAGAGCTTAGAGACTGTGGGGGTGATATGATCGTCAGTGCCACAAGACAAAATAGGTATATAAATGTAACATAACGTTTATCTATGGAGGTAATTTGTTTGATTAATTGATGTTTTACAATGTTAGACATGTGAAGCACAGTGCAAGCAAACACATTTAATTGACATTGAAATAATATATCATTTGGACAGGATGACATCTGAGAATGCACATACACATAGAATGAAAGAATGAAAGAGTGAGACCAGGAGGAAAGAGAACACTCAGCAGCACAGAACAGTTCCACATACAGATGTAAAGCAATAGCAGTAGCAATGGTACTGACTTTAATAATAATATAAATAATAGTAGTAGCAATACAATAATAGTTATACTAATAACAAGAGCAGTAACAATAACAGTCACCAGAGTAGGACAATGCCAGAGGAACCTACTTCTTATCACTAATGGAGTAAAATAAGAACAGACCCAGGTTTCTGTTCAGCACTGTAGCCAGGCTGACACAGAGTCACAGCTCTATTGGGCCATGTATTCATAGATCTCAATAGTCTCAACTTCATGAGCTTCTTTAATGATAAAATTCTAACTATTAGTGACAAAATTTAGCACCTTCTGCTGGCACTGACTTATCTTCAAATGCAGGAATCCTACAATCAACTGTAAAACCTGATATACACTTACACTGCGTTTCTCTCATCAACCTTCATCAGCTAACTTCAATGATTTCTTCATCTAAGCCTTTTATGTGTCTCTTATATCCCAACTAGGCTGCTAAAAGAAGTTTTACCGTTAGTTAGCACTTACTAGATATCATTAACCTTTCCTTGTTAAAAGGCTATGTGCCACAGTTCTTTAAAGTAGCTGTAATTAACCTCTTCTTAAAAAGCCCACTCTGGATCCAGGGGTTTTATTTTAACTATAGACCTATGTCTAACACTCCCTTCTCTCTAAGATCCTTGAGAAAGCAGTTGCCAATCAGTTGTGTGACTTCTTACACAACAATAAGTTGTTTGAGGATTTTCAGTCATGATTTAGAGTTACCGGGGTACCGGAGAAGCTATTACAAGCCATCCGGCCCCTGTATAACCAAAGTATGAGCTGTGTCCGCATTCTCGGCACAAAGTCAAACGTGTTTCCAGTTGGTGTTGGGCTCCGCCAGGGCTGCCCCTTGTCACAATCCTGTTTGTGGTATTCATGGACAGGATCTCAAGGCACAGTCGGGGGGAGGAGGGTGTCCAGTTTGGCGACCTCAGGATTGCGTCTCTGCTTTTTGCGGATGACGTGGTTCTGTTGGCTTCGTCGGGCTGTGACCTCCAACATGC
>JAVQJF010075049.1:0-11029 GCA_036023855.1 Gadopsis marmoratus
AAAGGTCTCTCTCAGAGGCTCACAGAGTCCACAACTAACCTGAAATCTTGGCAGACAAAATACAACGATCTGGAGGAGAAGCTCAGGAAGGAGCTCGTCAAGGTAAAACAGACCATGGATACCAAACTGAAACAGGTGGAGGACGAGAACAACGATCTGGTACAGAAAGGACAGACCATGAAAACCAAACTGAAACAGGTGGAGGACGAGAACAACGATCTGGTCCAGAAAGTACAGAACGTGGAAACCACACTGAAACAGTTGGAGAAAAAGTACAACGAACTGGTCAAGATAACACAAAACTGGGAAACCAGAGTAACAGAGGTGGAGGGCGAGAACAAAGATCTGGTCCAGAACAGAGAGACCATGGAAACCAGACTGAAACAGCTGGAGAAAAAGTACAACGAACTGGTCAAGGTAGCACATAACTTGGTAACCAGAGTGACAGAGGTGGAGGACGAGAACAAAGATCTGGTCCAGAATGGAGAGACTATGGAAACTGCACCGAAACAGCTGGAGGTAGAGAACAAAGAACTGAAGGAGCCTTTTCTGAGTATGAAGAAGAAGAGCAAAGGTTTCTGGTTTCGCAAGAAGTGCATGAAGACTGGACAGACAACGGTGGAGGAAAAGATAAGTAAGGAAGAAAAGGCAGAGATGAAAAAGAAGGAAAAAGAGAAGATGATTTTTTGGAGCTGGATGCACAAGAAGAAGTGCAACAGTGAGGTCGAGGAGGCTGCTGGATGTTCAGCTTAGGCCGGACGTCAGTAGCTCCCTGTTATTGGCCTCACCTGGTCTCCACCCTCCCTCCTTCATCCCTTCTTTCCATCGTCCCACCATTACCCCCCCCCCCCCCCCCTCCCCTAAAGTTACAGCAGCTAAGTGATTAACACTGCTTCCTCACAGAAACACCAATTCAATTCAATTCAGTTTTATTTATATAGCACCATATCGTAACAAAGTTATCTCGTAGCACCATCCCCTTGTTTTTATCACAGTGGGTTTCCTCTGGGTGCTCCGGTTTCCTCCCACAGTCCAAATACATAGAAAATAATTAAAAATAAAAATAAAATAAAATTCTAATCATATTTCTGCCTCTGAATAAGAATATACTGTATAAATACAATTGTATGACATTGTTGCTATGAAGTATAAGTACTGCTGTCTGCCATCAAATGCTGCTGTTTGAAGTTATGATTTAAACAGTGAAGACAAAGAAAGACCACAAATCACCTGTGGAGGGATTCCTGTTGTAAAAATGTAAATACTGAAAGTTAACAACAGGGTGATTGTAAGGTTGATTGGGTTTTTTGTCATTTTTAAGATTAAGATTAGTGTCAGTTTAGTCAGACGACACACGTTTGAATTGTTTCTTAGAGCAGCAGAACATAGAGGGAACCAGAACAGGAGCTGAAACTCACTATGATGCTCCATAAAGCTGAGGAGGTGCCTTCACTGGTGACTTGGGCTAATACCAGGGTCTAAGTTTAGAATTAGAGAGTGTGTGTGTGCGTTCCCAGATCAGCCAACCACTTCAAGCAGAAGGCCCAGGTGTGTGTGCGTGAGATGTGGACGGCAGGCTGCATGGACGAGGTGTGTGAGGGAAGCACGAACCCAGAGAGGAGCTTCGTCGTGGGCTGGCCCACCTGCAACTGTGTCGCCACGTTTAGGTAACACGCACGTTAATACTTTAAACCAGTGATACCACATACTGTACACACAAGGCCACGGAAACACATGTTCACGTAAACACAAGCTCAACACAGCTCGCCTTTCTGATGAATATGATGCTTTTTTTTTATTATTGTATTTGTTTTATAACACAGTGTTCAGGAGGCCAATCAGATGTTTAAATGTGTGAAACGGTTCAACAGAAACATGTCACACACACATTGTTCAGGTTTATGGTTCCTGTTCACGTCAGCGGCTGTACAATGCATTATGCTTGAATAGCAAGTATGTTAGTGAGGCTGTAAACGTTAAGACTTTACGTGCCAAATGAACGGAAAACAGGCAGGATGAGCAGTAAGCACTCATATGGAGAGCTGTCCTGTCAACCTGACATTTAAATCCTGGTTGGAAAAGGTTTCAGCATGTTTAGTAAATGTCCCCAGAATGTGTCGTAACGCTATGCGAAATCCATTCCTCGTGTCACTAATTTAAAATGTAGTTGAAACATCACTAGCATCACGTGATCCAGGCTGGTGACGGGGATGTCTGAAGTTAGCAGCTTGTTAATCTGCAAAAATGTTCGAGAGAAGAAGAACCGAGCCTGATCCATATACAGGGATAAATAAAGTTGTGGAAATTAGTTGGTAAAAATGTGCAGGAATGCTGTTGTTAATGCTGGTAAAACCCATTAAAAAGATGCACCTAAGCCAACAGTTAGTGCGGTGTGTGACGTTCTCCTCCATGTTCCCCCCAGCTCTGCAGAACAGAAAGAGAGGTGGCTCGCCCTCCTCAAAAGGTAAATTCTGCCGTCATGCATCAGCAAGTCTGGGAAACATGAAACGTGTGGAGAGAGAAGAAAGATCTGACACGTTGCGCTGTTTCCTCTTTGCTTTCTCTGCAGCCGGATCAAAGAAGAGAAAGAGAGGGAAGAGCCTAAAACCATCCCTCTGAGAGTGTACGGGAAGGGCATCAATACATTTGCGGCTGTAAGTTAACGCTGATATCTGTGTGACCTCTGATGATTAAACGCAGTGATACTCGGCTCTCTGCCCTCTGATCCTGTATATATATATTTATGTGTGTGTGACTGCTGCCTTCTCCCCCGATTAGATTAAGACGCTCCCCGTCAGCAACTCAGATTCGACCAATGAGGTGATCCGGCTGGCCCTGCAGCAGTTTGGCATCATAGTGAGTGAAAGAAAGAAACCTGTTCCACTTGCTTTCATGAAGTCCTGCCATGAGGATGCAGACACCAGAATCCCAAACAATGCTGTAAACAGCTTGGATGCAGTGATATTAATTAGGGTTTGCCCGATATATGGACCCGTATAAATGGATGATAAGTAACAAGACAGTAATTCTGACACACTAACATGTTTCTTAATGCAAACTCAAGGCTTTGTGTGGATTTTGAAACGTACAACAGATGTTAAGTGGTGCATTGTTGTCAGACAGATGCACTAAACTAAAATCCTTATCAGTGGACTATTAACCCAAACCCACCCGTGCTGACTGGTCTGTGTCAGCAGTGATGTTATTGGCCTCGCCTGGTCTGCATTCAAAATGGGATCAGATCGAAACTGAAATGAAGGAAAAAGTTGACCTTAAAACATTTAAAGGTTTTTGACTGTTTCTTATGATCCAGTCATGGGTTTTCTAGTTTTTTCTAGACCAAAAAAGTGGGAGAACCTCTGCTTTAACGTAAGTTGGGACACATTATTGGGTTTTATTACATTTTCACTCACGTTCTTAATACACAGCAAGTTACATGTGATGAGAATAGGATACTTTTTTTTGTAAAACGTGTTGGTTCTCTGAGGCCTCGTAGTCTTTCTGACGGCCTTTGTCTCTGCTTTGCTCAGGGAAATGTGAAAGACTTCCAGCTGTGGGTCATCTCCAAGAGGGACAACACCCCCTATCCTCTAATCGGTCAGTGAGTGAAGTCCAGACTAGTTTGGCAAAACATCTCTTTTTCTTTCGGCTTCTGAACGAGACAGAAAAGGTTTGCGAGCTGCAGCTCTGGGCCTCGGCACAGGGGTGAGACGTTTTTGTAGACACACTGGTACCATTCATCCCCACAGAGGAGTGTGATGTTGCTCCTGCAGGGAGGAAGCGACTGTGTGCTGTTATGGTGCTGTTGACGTTCTATAGCAACCATGCAAGCCTGCAGAGAGTGATGCAGCCTCTTATCCTCTGTCTCAGGTCATGAGTTTCCCTTCAGTATCCAGATGAGTCATGTGAGGGACACGGTGACGCAGGGAGGCGGCGGTGGCCTCAGGGATGCTGCTGCACCACCTGCGGACAGACAGAGGGCCATGCAGGTGGAGCAGCTGCAGGTATACAAGCAGTGTCAGTTCATCATGAAACCGCGGCCTGCTGAAACGCTGCACGTGTCTGCAGGTGAGATCACACCCGTTTTTTTTTTTTCATTTTTAAAAGGATTTTTTTTTTTTTTAAATAGTAGGTTGAGCGTTTATGTGATGCATTCTGGGACACTGTGTTGTCTTTTCAGAGTTCTTTCAGAAGCCATTTAAGAGGAGGCGTTCCCTCATCGCCTGGGCCTTCTGGCGAGGCTCCTCCTCTCACCTGAACGACCTGTCGCTCGCCTGTGCGGCCCGAGGCTGCCTGTTCGGCCAGCCGCTCAGCTGTGTTTGTGTGGACGACGCTCTGCCAAAGCCGGTCATGGTGAGTGGCTACATTTGTTAGCTTTGTTTGTGCCCTGATGCTCAAAAGTCTGTAACAGCAATTTCTGCCCAAACTGTGAGCAGATGGCCGCCTTCTAAATACTCTGTATAAATGCTAACATGCAAGTATACTGTTTAAAGTAATGTCTTCTTTCCAATTTATTTTTTCCGCTTTAGAAATAAAGAACTAGTAACAAAAAGCCACTCTGAACTTGGTCCTCGGGGGGGGGGCATTCTTTCTCACTCAGTGTTAGGAAATAGCTAGAGACACTGTCCCTTGTTTCCTCTGTCCTTCCTCACCAGGACATGCTGACGTTTCTGTACCACGAGGGTTCGTGGACTCGGGGGATCTTCCGTCGGCCGGCGGGGGCTCGGGCTGTCAGGGAGCTGCGGGACTCTCTGGACGCCGGAGAGTTTCACCTGCCCCTGTCAAGAGACAACGTCTTCATCATTGCCGGAGTCTTCAAGGTGCGACGTGTCAGCGCTTTAAAAACATCCTTGTTCCTGTAACTGTGAGAAATACTCAACAGCCGTACAGTGAATCATGCTTTGTGTGTGTGTGTACATGTGTTACCCTACTGACCCACATCTGTGAGCTCAAAATGAATCCGCTTCCATCCTTCCCAGCCTCTGTGCACACTCGATGCAGCCACGTTGGCAGGACAGACTGTTCACAGCAGAGGAGATCGGCTTGTTAATGTGATCTGGATTATAATCTGTTATTATCTGGAGGGATGACAGAGACCTTACACTGCGTCGCGTATTTACTTGGCAGCACCAGATATTTCTCTTTCATTCTTTCTATTCCTCGCAGCCTCGACATCCTCTCACTCAAAGTTAAATTTCAAAAAACAATCATTCGTGTTTTATGTATTTTATTTTGAATGAAATATGTTCACCGGTGTGATTTCCTGGTGTGTGTTTTTAGGATTTCTTGCGCAGCATCCCGGGCAGCTTGCTGTGTTGTGAGCTGCATGAAGAATGGATGGACGTGCTGGAGGAAGAAGAGGTGGAGGAAGAGGAGGAACAAGTGCAGGACATACAGAGGTAACATGCACACACTCACCTGTGCCGTTACTGTTTCATTTGTTAAGATTTTAGCCACTGAAGGTTGCCGATGTTGGATTTTCCAGAATCTAAAGACGGCACAACGATTCTGTCTTTCTGCAGGATGATTAGTCGCCTGCCCAAAGAAAACGCCCTGCTGCTTCGTTACCTGTTGGCCATGCTGCTCGGAATCCAGGGCAACGCCCACGAGAACCAGATGACGACTTTCAATTTATCAGTGTGCATCGCTCCCAGCATGCTTTGGCCTCCTGGAGCACCTGGTACCCCTGAGGTGGAGGGAGAAGAGACTAAGAAGGCAAGAGAGGGGGGGAGGGAAGCTGGAAACCTTTTCATGCCACTTATCTGCTCATAATTCAACTCACAATTTCACCAACGTTTGGCTGAATACTCTGCAGCCCTCCTCGACGTAGCCTTGTGGAGGAGTGAATTGAGAATTTTAAAGCACAAACTGGGATTAGCTTTGTGTCCCTAGGGTGGTCCTGTGGGGGGTACTGCGGGAGTATGGGGTACCGGGGAAGCTACTACAAGCCATCCGGTCCCTGTATGACCAAAGTGTGAGCTGTGTCCACATTCTCGGCATAAAGTCAAACACGTTTCCAGTTGCTGTTGGACTTCGACAGGGCTGCCCCTTGTCACCGATTCTGTTTGTGATTTTTATGGACAGGATCTCAAGGCGCAGTCGGGGGGAGGAGAGTGTCCGTTTTGGTGACCTCAGAATTGCGTCTCTGCTTTTTGCTGATGATGTAGTTCTGTTGGCTTCATCAGGCTGTGGCCTTCAGCATGCTCTGGGGCGGTTTGCAGCCACGTTATGAAGCACTTTACATGCTGATGGCAGGAGATAAGAACCTGTTGTTGCACTAGTTAAACATCCGTCTCTGTCTTCCTCTCGTCTGCTGTAGGTTTGTGAGCTGGTCAAGTATATGATTGAACACTGTGAGCAGATTCTGGGAGAGGATCCGTCCTCCCTGTTTGGGGGGCCGCCGCAAAGACTCAACAATGACGAGATGGGACCAGGTACAGAAATATTCTAGGCCACATTCTCCAAACATGCACCTCTGACCTGTGATGTCACTACCTGCTAGCTACCGTGGCCCTTGAGCTAATGGCTAGTCACTAATTAACTGTGACACAAGGATGCAGGATGAGAACATGGAAAATGTGTTTTTATTTTTTTAGCATTATATAAAGTCTCCATTTAGTACGTAAGTCTTGAGCTATGAAATCTGTTTCCCATCTCCTTTCTTTCTTCCTCCTCTTCGGCCCGACAGACAGCTGGGCGTACACTCTGACCGACTCATCCTATGACAGTCTAGAGAACGAGCTGGACAACAACAGCGGGGGGTCACCGGGCTTCTGCAGCATAAGGCACCTTAGACCCAAACCACTTCAAGGCAGTCTGGACTCCATCCTCACATTCAGCAACTACGACCAGGACACAGACTCACACACACACCACCCGACCCAAACTGAGAGTCTGCATGCTCTGACGTTACATCCACCGGGGAGGACCAGAGGCAGCAGGCAGGAGCCAGACCTCTCCTGCCCCAGCCAGGACGCACTGACTGTGGACACGTCCTCCACCCTGGACTCGCTGTCCCTGGATGGTCGGCGCAGACGGCGGCGCCGTTCAGAGCCTGCTATAGCATACGTGGCCAAGTTTCAGCCATGCCTTTCGGCCAGCTCTGATGGTCTCACTGGTGAGGACGAAGATGGTGGAGAAAAGCTTCCCAACACTCACACGCAGACCAGGAGGGCTGGAGGTGAGTCCACCTCAAACCTGCATAGTCCGAGGTCCACTGCTCTGGAAGCAAGCTCTTCCAGTCTCTCCTCCACCCCCACCTCCCCTGCACCAACCCGCTCATCCCTGGACTCTCTTGACTCCCTGCACTCCCTCGGCAGTGACCACACCTGGGCGACCAGACGGGGGCTTCATCCAACCAAGACACGTCTGCCCTTTAACTCTTCCTCCTCATCTGTTCCCTCCTCCACACACTCCACCGTGAACTCTGCTCTGACTACTGGCGGACATTCAGACCTGGGGACTTATTCAAAAGGCTCCCCACCCAAAGAACCACTCAACTGGGGGACCTTAAAAGGCTGCATAGGCCTCCACCCAAACTCCTGGCTGAAGAAAGGGCGGAGGCTGTCACTAACCCAGCAAGACAACTTGGAGAAGGAAGAAGAGGACAAGACTGCGGTGGGTAAAAAGTCACTCGCTAAACACTGAACATTATTAGAATAACAACAGTAAACCACACATTTTAATTGAAAAACATTGATTTTATTTTTGTAAAATCCTTAAAGAGGAGACATTATGCTCATTTTCAGATTCATACTTTTTTTTGGGTGTCTCCTAGAAAAGCTCCTGTCTCTAAGTTTTTTCTGCCGTGAATTTAACCGCTTCTTAAACCAAAAACCACCGCAGATGTTCGAGCGTGAATCTGATCCGAAAACATGGAGGAACATCTGATTAATCCAGGTGAAGGAAAACAGAGTTAATTATTTATCTCTTGGTCACATAAAGTTAGTATTTATAACTAAACTCTCTATACACTCTGTTTTCTGTAGAGAATATTATCTAACTTGTAGATCTGTCATCTGTCAACACCAATAAAGTCGGGTGTCGTGTCGCTTACAGTCATTATTTACTACCTGCAGTAAAGTTTGACATCTAACCTGTGTAAAGGACTGCAGTGTTTTCTGATGTAGAGAAGTAAAAGAAAAAGGAAATCCAAAGTGACAGTTACCACATGAAATTTACTACAATCTTAATATAATGTAAACACTTTTGTTTCTCAGTGGAAGTTCAGCTCTTCTCTGCACAGGTGCTGAACCAGATCCAGCCTTTGGATCTAACTCACTGATCTTCAGAAGGATCAAACCTTCAATCCCTGAACTGCCAAGCAAACTTTGTACACACTGAGCTACTGTGTCAGACAGTCATCTATTCTTTCTTAGAGGAAAGACTTCCTACTATGCAAGAAACAAATGCTGCTACTTTTCCCCATGTGTTCAAGCTGCTGACTACATGCTGCTCATTGTATTTTATGTGGCTGAATATGACAACATTGCTGATGTTCCGTCTGTGTTTCCACAAACAGGAAGGATCCACCGAGAAGTCACTCACACTTGGGAAACTCAACCCCGACAAAGGAAAAGCAGGCAAAAGGGGAGAAGGCAGCAGCCATGACAAGGGAAAACCTGGCCAGGAGCCCCACACAGCCCATTATCTTAAACGGGACCCATCCAGCCCCCCGTCCCACCACCGCTCTACAGGGAGTATCCAATTTCCCAAACCGCAATGGTTCCCTTCCTCGCACTGCCCACCAACCACCGACACCAACCAGAGGCATGCAGCAGAGAGCCAAGCAGATGAGCTGACACAGCCATCACCATCTTTATGTTACAAGCAGAGTGGGCCATCTCTGTCCCTGTTCAAGCAAAACAAGTCTCACTCTGTGGACGAGGAACGCAGCACCAGGCTCAACCAAAGCCAGGGATCAGAACCCAGACACCAGGTTGTGGAACAAACCTCCACCCTCATGCGAGCAAGGCGGCCCAGCGAACCAGGACTGAAGCTCCCCGAGGGCGGGACATCAGAGACCCATTTCTGCCTGTCCCCCTTTGCCACCAAAGCAGTGAGGGAGTACTTCTCCCCTCACCCACACAGTAACCCCCAGAGCACCCAGCAGGTGGCACTCGCACTGGTGGAGAGTCGCAGGGACTGGCTGCGGAGGTGCAGCAATCCCACAGCAGAACCAGACATCGACCAGCTTCTATTTGCTGAAGAATCCTACGTGTGATTCTGCAGCAGACGCCAGAAATACACAACTTCACTGCAACATTCAACCTGAGAATTACATGATTAGTTATTAGAACCACCACTTTTACGCAGCTTCATTGCACCTGAACACAACACATTATACATTCTGCCCAAGTCTCTAGGTCCATCTTTTAAACACATGAGAAGTGTATTTTAAACTTTGCCATTAAGGACAAAGTAGTTTAAGTTTGCCTGAAGGCTGATTCACATGCAGAAGGAACACTACTTTGAAATAATTACATTTCATTAGTATCAAATGCAAAATGGAACTAGATTGAATCTGATTCTCAAACATGGGTTTTGGTGGATTTGTTCTTTAAAACTATATATGGCCAAAGTTGAAACCTGCCAATTCCGTCGACTCAGTGTTGCCTTCTTCCTCCATGAACAACTGCTCATTGGAAACTTAAGCTCTAAAGAACCATTTAACTCTTGTTTCATTCTGTCAACAGCTCCTGCTGGTTTAGCACAGATGGCTGACATTTAGGGCCGTGAGCTGCTTCACTTACAACATTACCAACAACACTTGCATTTGGTTTTCTACTTGGCCTGCGGTGTAAATGCAGCCAGTTTACACAATCCTGATTATAGTTTAGAGGCAGAGCTGCAACTTCATGCTAACTGTTAGCATCTCAACCTAAGAATTTTGGAGATTAAAAAGATACACAATTCAACTTATTTATATATTCTATATCATAACAGTTATCTCATAGCACTTGTTAATATAGAGCAAGTCCAACCCTACTCTATATGTACAGACCCACCAAAAACACATGATTGTTCACTAGTTATTTGTTTAATGCTAATTATTAAGAGGTTTCTTAAAAACATCTGTGCTGCTTTTTGGAAACTATACATTACTTTGCTCTGTGAAGACTTTGTCATAGAAACTGTTTTGTACCTTCTACACATTTCAGACACGTCCCTGCATTTGCAGATATAATCCTTGTTTTCCCATTTGTTGCCAATAATGTGGTTTTTCCACACAAACCTGTATTGATGTGAATTAATTGCACGCATCCAGTCCTCAATATTTCATATTTGTGTTAAGTAAATATGTTCCCTTGAGAGGAAAACACATTTGTTCCTAAAGCTTTATATTTTCTGCAGCTCTAAGCTTTTAGTCTACAAGACTGTGGCTTTATATTGTCTATGCCTCCTTTCTATATTCATATGCAGTTTTATGTCTAAACATCTGGATTTGCAAACAAAATTACCTGCTTAACATGTGACATAGTTGCAAGAACCATTTCAAACATGAACACGGACATGTAAAGAACTGACAGTTCCACACACCATTAGACATGTGATTTTTGTTTTTACTGTGTTTTAGCTATGTACAATCACAGGATGTATTTATATGGTTACATGAAGGATTCACTCAAACCAATAATAGTGAGTGTGTGGAATTACACATGTTGGGGAACATCAGCATCATCTCTGAGGCATCCAGAGCTGTTGGTTGCATTCACAAACATTTTCACATGATGCACTTTATCTTGTTCAGAGAATTCAAATGAATTTACTCACCAAGAAAAGACCAGAGCTGCAAAGTCCTGCTACTTGCTGTTAACTGATGTTCATGGGTGAGATAAAACATGTTTCGCAGTGATTAAAGTGGACAAACCATATATTTTGTTATATATATATATATAGTTATATATATATATATATCTATTACTATATATATATAACTATATAGTTATATATATGTATAGTTATAACTATATATATATATAACTATATAGTTATAACTATATATAACTAGTTATAACTATATAGTTAT
>JAVQJF010075059.1:0-11142 GCA_036023855.1 Gadopsis marmoratus
GCTTATTTCCCTTTGAAATCGGAAGATGTCCAGCTGGGCCATCAGCTCAGAACTGGCAGAAACTAGTGGGACCCAGTTTCACCCATCTACTGTCCGGAGAGGTCTGGCCAGAAGTGGTCTTCATGGAAGAGTTGCAGCCAAAATGCCTCCGACATGGAAACAAGGCCAAGCGACTCAACTATGCACAAAAACATAGGAACTGGGGGGCAGAAAAATGGCAGCAGGTGCTCTGGACTGACGAGTCAAAATGTGAAATATTTGGCTGCAGCAGAAGGCAACTGGAGCTGGAGAGCGGTACAATAATGAGTGTCTGCAGGCAACAGTGAAGCATGGTGGAGGTTCCTTGCAAGTTTGGGGCTGCATTTCTGCAAATGGAGTTGGAGGTTTGGTCTGGATTAATACAGGATACTTATCCATCATGCAATACCATCAGGGAGGCGTATGATTGGCCCCAAAGTTATTCTGCAGCAGGACAACGACCCCAAACATACAGCCAGTGTCATTAAGAACTATCTTCAGCGTAAAGAAGAAGAACAAGTCCTGGAGGTGATGGTATGGCCCCCACAGAGCCCTGATCTCAACAACATCGAGTCTGTCTGAGATTACATGAAGAGACAGAAGGATTTGAGGAAGATCTGTGGTTAGTTCTCCAAGATTTATGGAACAACCTACCAGCCGAGTTCAAAACTGTGTGCAAGTGTACCTGGAAGGATTGAAGGCAAAGGGTGGTCACACCAAATACTGATTAGATTTAGATTTCTCTTCTGTTCATTCACTGCATTTTGTTAATTGATGAAACTAAACTATTAACACTTCCATTTTTGAGAGCATTCTTAGTTTACAGCATTTTTCACACCTGCCTAAAACATTTGCACAGTACTGTATGTTGACACAGTGGTTAAACTTTGACCTAAAACAAGTGATCCTGATTTATGTAGTATACTTGTAATAGGAGATCACAGGACGCAGTGTGTAGTGCACTCTGAGCAAGTGAAGCTCCACTCCACTTTTTCCTTTACTCCCCATTTCACCGTGCTCCCGTGCAATCCTGGAGTACCTGAATTGCACGCAATTCTGTCAATTGCAGGTACTTGATGGCTTTCTTGTGTGCAGGGGTTGAGGAGTTGCCGGAGGTTTGCGCACACGGCATTGCGTGACTAGAGCTGGGGATGAAAACACAAAGACATTGTTTTCAGTGATCAAACCCCCTTTTATAGTAACTCAACAGCATTCCTGTCTCGCATTCCTAAGCCACCGCTGCTGTGTTAAGGTTTTCTGTTTTGTGTTGTTGCTTTTGAGAAAAAAATTAGAGTGAAAGAAAAGGAAGGTTCCACGTTTTTATCTGGTTCACTGTGTTGACCTCGCTGTTTCGCACAAAAGTAATTCTGCTCACTTAGCTCATTAATCATTAATCAAGGCTGAATTAAAGTATTAGTATGGGCAATTATCTTGTAGAGGTAATTATCTCTTATCTAAAATGATGTGATGAATGTAAACATTGGAGCCAGCATTTCCTCCTGCTTTCATTCTCACCATGAGAGAAAGAAAAATGCATTATTTCTCAATGTGTGTACATATGTGCATAATGCATATGCGTCTGCAGGCTTGCAAGTGTGTGCCCACTTTGTGCATCCTCCTTCTCCAAGTCTCTACTCACGCCAATGTGTGTGTATGTAGGTATGCGCTAATGTGCGCACAGATGTTTTCCAGATTGGTGTGACAAGGATAATCATATCCAGAGAGCACAAAACCATTCTGAAGGCTGCACACACAGATGGGAGGAACAGGAGGAATGCATCAGAGAATCCAGGGGAAAACAAGGCCGGCTGAGAGAGGAGAAGACTCAAATATGTTTAAGCAGCATAAACAAATTGCTTAGAGTACATATCAAGATACACAGCTGCAAAACGTGTGATGCAGGAATACAACAATGCAGATCACCCGGTGGCGGTGAAACAAACCTAATATTTGCTGGAAGCGATGACCTCTACGACTTCTGCTTTCAAACATACAGAACATAGAGAGGAGGACAATGGAGTCAGTCATATCTCCAGTGTGTGCTCCAAGAGTGATTAAGACTAGAGGACATTCATTACTTGCCCGGTTCAGACAGAGAGGGGCTTCAGAGCAGGGCTCTTGTGTTGAACTGTTTGGATGTCCTATCCCCTTGTATCTCTTTGACTACCTCCAACACAAGGCTCTATTCAACCAGACTGGGAACAAATGTTTCCTTATGTGGTTCTGAGAGCCCCAGCTCCAGCGACAGGATAGAGAGCAAGAGCCTATGAGACCAAAAGACAGAGAAGGTTACAATAATGCGGGCCATACCATAGATATTTAACTACTCAGCCCATCTTATAGTATGACGTGAGCTGCGTGATTAGGAGGGGGGGGGCAATGATGTCATGGAAACCAAGGGGTAGATGAGAAATGACAAGTATTTCCCAATAACAGCATGCCCTTTCACTGGCATGGACCCCCACCACAGGCTCACTAGCCTGCCACGGTTGGTTTCCCCTCCTCATTTTCCCACTCTCCCACTTTTCATGGGTGTTGTTATTTCTACATCCGCCTGGGAATTAATTCGGAAAATAATCAACCAGGAAACCGGAGGTTGGATTCCACGTTGGCAGCATGTTTTAATTCCGTGTATGGCCAACACGCCGACTTCCATCAGGTTTTTGGTCTCTGCGTGGGAACGAGCTGAGTGAAGCTGAACAGGGGTCACGGCAAGGTTTCAGAGTGACTACTCGGGGATGACTGTGCCTTCTCTATGCAATGAGCCATAATGTGGCGTGTACCTCTTTTCTATAGAATCGCCCAGGAAAAAGAGCTAATCCTCTCGTACTATGAGACTGATAGGGCTGGACTCTTTCCAGCACTTCAGGGAGTCAGATCTGTGGAAGGGAGTCACTTTCAAAGGAAACCATGCAATTAATGACCCCCCCCCCCCCCACTATGTTATTCTTAACATTCGATTGGTGCTAACGGTAATGATTTGGGTAAAATCCCTTCCATTATTCCAAGCGCTCGTCATCTCCCCTCATCACTCGCTCCCCTTCAGGCCTTTCTGCATTAAGATGTCAAACTGCAACTGCGATTCTAATGTTTACTCAAACATGTTTTCCCACTTAAGGAGAAATTAAATGAACTTTTGGCCTGGACTGGCTGTACAATACCACTGACATGTGTATGACTCATTCCTCCTTCCTCTCTAACACACACACACACACACACACACACACACTCTCTTGCACTGGGCAGAGGGGGAATTTCTTTGGACAAACACACCCTTCCCGGAGACTTGCCATAGTGTGGCCATGAGAACTTTTCAACCTGCAGGTGCCTCCGTTTATTAGGTTTCTGTGTCAAAGAGCACAGCCTTGTAAAGAAATGTAAAGCCCTAATTATGAAGACTTTAATTTCCTGCAGGAAAAGGCCGTGCATGGAATGTGCACCTGTACACCTTGGCATGCAAATTATGTCCATGTACGAGAGTGCGATTGTTCAGAGATATATAAGTGTTTTGAGGGGCATACATTTTGGCTTTTTAACTCCCCAAAAAAGGACCCACATTTAAAGGTTGGATTGAGGTTAAAATTTGAATTAGGGAAAGGTGAGAGCAGGGCTAAGGGTTCAAATGAAGGAACTACCGTGAGGAATAAAAGGAGTATCTGTAATCAGCACTTTGGTATATGCTAGCTTTTGTCTGCAGATGCTCTTCTAGGTGTGTGTGTGTGTGATCTCAGTGGCAGGCAGTGCGTAGGCTGCTGGGAGTGTGGCAGGGCTATGCGTGACTAGGAGAAATACACCTGTCTCTGTGCTCAGGTACGGAGGGGGAGTCGGCACGCAGGGGCCTGCCAGCCGAACAATGCTCCCTATTGTACCTGCGCTCTGACTGCAGACGCTCACAGGAGAGGAAGCCCTGAGCCCAGTGTGTGTGTGTGTGTGTGTGTGTGTGTGTGTGTGTGTGTGTGTGTGTAACTCACTCGTTCTCTCTCTCTCTCTCTCCCTGCTCACACAATCACACGACATACGGAGTGAAATTATTTATAGTACACATTTTGTGCTGACCGCAGGCGCCCCGGGCTAAATCCTGATAACTCTGCCTTTTACATGCAAGCTGCCAATCAGAGCTGTGCCTGGCAGATTTTACAGTTACATGTTCAGGTTAAATGCATAACTGTCTTGAGAACATTTTGCATGCACGCCATTATTAGGTTGAACGCAGCATATGATATTTCGTACCCCTCATTAAATAGGATGTTAAAACAAATGTAGAAATAGTCTTTTATACAATCTGGTGTCTGCATTTAAATGTTTATCATTATGAATATTGCTCTACAGCTAAACACACCAACGCAGAGAGAATTCAGAGGTGTTACTGTAAAGGTCTGTATTAACAGACCGTGATGTGACTACTGTTAAGCATTTTATCGTCAGTCCAACACCAGCCCACGTTTGTCTAGGCTTTTTGTTCTCAGTACAGATAAGGCAACCTTGAGATGGAGAGCCAAGATACCGTAGATGTAGAGACAGCGGGAGACAGACAGGCAGACAGAGACCCAGAGAGAAATCAAATGACTGGGCTTGCTCTGGTTTCCACAGCAAAAGGCTGCCTCTCATTTTGTCTTGATTTGTTGGCCAATTATGATGAAAAAGAAACGGGGCAACCGCAGAGCGGGCCGGGGACGCAAGGGAATGCTGAACATCTGCTTTCAGACGTTTTGGGTTCTGCGTTGAGCCTGAATGGACACAAGCACCCCTTCTTGTCAAACAGAAACTCCAGCTGTTCCACACATGGGGTCTGTTATTCGGTCCCATTCGGTGTACAACGTATAATGTGTGGCCACAAAAGAGTCCGAGCCTCTTTGATCCCATCGTCTGGAAGTCGAGAAGGCTTTCTGCACCTCTTTGACATGGTTTCACACAGAAAGCTAAAGTGTAAGTGCCATCATTTAGTTATCTATTCCTGTTAAATTCCTTGGCGTGTGTGTGTGTGTGTGTGTGTGCTCACTGACTAACGCAATACAGTCTTCATAAAGGTAGTATTGTTAAGTTGCGTGCGAAGCTCATGCTTTAGGCTTTGGGTCCCCGCCCACCCCTGTAAACCACTGCCTTTTTTTCCTCTCCTTTTTTTCCCCTTCTACACCTTCCCCTTTCTTTTTGTTACAGGTAAACATTTGATGTCCGCACGCAATCCCCAGAGTCTCCTCCCCTTGTTCTTTCCTCGGCTCCCTGGCTTCCACTCAGCGTTACTCACCCATATACACTCAGACACGCTACCCTTCCCTCCCCATTCTTCTGACATTCCTCTCCTCACTGACTCAGCACCTGTTTCCTATGAAGGTGTTGGTCTCTCGCCGTCTTTCTCTCCCTGCTGCTGAGTGAATGACTTAACTTTTTGACTGACTGGAAACATCATTGTTTTAATGAACTTTAAAGTCCTGGGCCTTTGTTGCATCTAAAACTTTGGTTGGAACCACATGCAGTGTGTTTTGTCCTGAAATAGCCTGGAAAGTGCCATCATTTTGTCATGATATGTGCAAAAGCAAGGCGTTTTATTTAAATTAAAGAAAGTTAGCCGATGACAAAAACCTTAATTTTATCAGGACCAAAATAATGTGATCTAATCATATCCAGACGTCAAGGCGCAAGCGCTACTGCAGCGTCGAGCCCTTCGATCCACACGAAACCTCACCTCCATTACTTATCACTGACCGCAGAAGCAGCCGTCTGGTCAGCATCTGAGCTCCCGATTAGCTGAAAGGACTGACAGACAAAATCAGAAATGCAATAGACAAAAATGATATACAAGTAGCCTTCATGAGTATGCAAGCATACAGATAATAAGTGGCATTGTTTTATTTTTATTATTGATAATTGATTATTTGATTTCCTCTGTCCGCAGCCATAATGAAAATTTTAATCTCATTGTGAAAATGGAGCCTTCATAAAACATTACAGATATGGTCTATATGTTCAGCAGATCACATAGACAGCAGAAGAGATTTCGGAGATTTTGAAGGCTGCCTATGGTTCTCTAAGGGTGCCAAAAGGAAAAGAAAGATATGTGTAAAAAAAAAAAAAGAAAAAAGTTGTTTAAGGGTGTAAAATGGAATTTGTTCCGTGAAACAGACATCAGAAAAGCTGCAAAAACTAGAGCATTGTAGTTATTTTTTGTCCTTGGAAATAGTATGTGTGACACAAGAATTTAAACTTGTTTTTCGAGTTTTTGACCACATCTCACATCCTCACCAGCTCCGGGAACATGTCACACTTACCAAATGAATTTAATCTGACCACCCTCTCGAAGAGAATAAGAATAATAACTTAGAGAAACTTTAACAAAATAGGTGTTGTATTTGATGATAATGGAAATTTGAAGTACTGTTACCAAAAATATATTATCTTTTTGGAATAAGTATGAAACCTAATTTCTGGTGATGGGAATATGTTTGCTTCGTGCAACAATAAGAGCACGTTTCATCACTTTAAACCTCTGTTAGCAGCTTCATGTGTTTCGGGTACAGCTTGTACAATGACAATGTGTGAATAACATCCAAAGTATTTATTGGTGGCGTGTGAATGATTGTGATCTAACAGATGTTGAACACAGAGGGAAGGTAATAAAACAAGTCCAAATCTGGTCTGTGAGCTCCAGTTCTGATACCAATGCCAACCTCAGTCACGCACATCCCTCAAGCTGCACTGCACAAACTCTGAGACTGAGGGAGGGTCTGACTGGTTCTGACACATCATGGGCGACCGTCATGTCCAAGCAGAGCAAGACACAAACCGTTCTGCCAATATTACCAGCACACGTGACTTCCATCAGCGCTAATGCGGAGAGAATAATCTTTTTAGCTCGTTATCAATATCACACACACAGATGCACGTCTGCACAAACACTCACATGCTGCCTATTGAGAAACCCAGGCTTTCAGATTTCAGATGCACACAAATTGCATGGTTGCCAAACATATCGCACGGTCCCTGTATACAATTTGTTAAGATTCAGTCTCATGCGAGCATAGGTCGAGTGATTCCTCTTGTTTAAGATCACTTTCTAAGCTTCAGGTTCAGCTGAGTGCTGCCTGTTCTTTTGATTTGGAAAAAGTCATACTGTCAAGAGAGGAGAAGAGAGTCCCATGCAGGCATAAAAGAAATTATTTCAATCCCTACATTGTTGTGTCTCCTATGATAATTGTGGCCATCGCTCTCTTTCATCAGGGGCTTTTGGCTCCCTCCAACCAGCCCAATTAGCAGCCCTGCTGAGGTGGAGTGCATTACGCAAATACAAACAGTTACTGTACCCACATGAGCAGCCCCCACGGGTAGCCTGCAACAAGGCTATGTTAAATGAATATTAGATTTGTTGTGCCTACAACAAGTTACCTATTGTTGTGCTGGCCTTGCTGCTGCTCTGTAAATGCCATTCACACAAGATAATCTGTCTGCGTCTCGTCATCGCAGCGCAGTGTTCCCCCTGTGCGCGGACAAAACACTGAGACAAAGGGGCTGCTTGATTGGGAATATGAAGCAATTGGTGTTCAGGGAATAATGGGAGACTTCATGCACTTCTCCACTGTTTGTCAGTGGATACCTCAATGCAGGCGTAAACACTGATTCAAATGAGGGTAACAGAAACGATCCATTTCCATTTACTCTAAGCTTTCAACCTTCTTCTTGCTGCGCCCCTGCATTGGGAACAATTGCTTTTGTCCATGAAACCAATGGATGCCATGGATATAAAGGTGTGATAGTTGGGTCAGCGCTGTGAAAGAGCTGCATTGTCCTTGCTCACACCTCAAGGTGTGCTTGGAGACAAACCAGCAACGTGGCAACGTGATGGTGAAATACACTTCCCCTGTAAATTCGCTCAATTATCCGCACTAAGTGGTTAACAAATACAGCAGCATGTATCCATATAATACAGTAAATGACGCCTTTTGGAAGTTGGAAGGCTGACTGCCTGATGTCCTCGTGCTTCATTTTTACTTAACTGGTAACTGTTATTTATGGGTTTTTTTTTCTGAGAAGCTGACGTTACGGGTTTGTTTTGACACCTTAACCATATCGTTTGATCCATAGGAAAATGCCATCCAGTCACGCAGGCAGAGGCCGACAAGCCTGGGGTGTGTTGCAGTGCATCGCGTGTGTGTCACTTTCTCTCTGGTCACGTCAGGCAGCTGTTTGTAAACAGCCCTGCCCACAGCCGGCCAGCTAATGACAGGGTTGCGCTGGAATACAATGGCTGCTTCCTGGCACGCTCTAGCAGAGAAAAGAACAGCACTGACAAGGAAATGAATACAAGAGGTTCATCAGCAACAAAAGCGGAAAAATTACAGCTCTCGGCTTTTTACTGAGGAAAAGACGTGGACCTCCACACACGTCCTGCAGTTCTTCAGAGGTGTCGCAACGCTGCCCGTGGAGCGAATTGCAGATCTGTGGTCTTCTACGCTCATTTAATATGTTTATGGTAGCCCCATGAGCTGAGCCGTAACGCGTAAAGTCAAGAACTCAGTGGCGTTTCTGGACGAATAAGGGCATCACGAACAACGCATCAACAGGAAATGCCGAATGCCAACACTTGGACCGTTTGTATGCAACACATACCGCACACTTCACTCGTCACTCATTGCATGCATCAAATGCTAACGTCACTTATCACTGTATGCCTGTGTGACATCGGAATGGAGGATTAGCATTTGTGTTGCCTTCTCCGTTTCCCTGTTGTGAAGGAACACCCACATAGGTAACACATCCAACAACCACTTCAAAAGGAACAATTAAAGAGTTTAACCTGACTGGCAAATCCAGTATGATTAGCATTCTCTCTTATATCGCCGCTCTTGTCCTTTTGGCTACCGAGCAACACATTTTGTTTGTACCAGAGACCAGCGCTAAAGACCTGGTCAGGATACCGTGTTAAATATGTGAATACCACACCATGGAGGCTCAGCGTATGGAGTCACTTTAGCCGGCCTTTGATGTGTGAGACTGGGATGCTGAGGTCCAACTTGTCTTGACGACGCTGATTCACTCAACTGGGAGCTAGCGTGACAGGCGAGGCAGGTTAATGTGTTCCCGCTCCAGACAAACACAATGAAATACGACTGACTGACTGTTGCCTTAAGGCAGAGGACACGAAGCGCGGAGGGAAGAAACGTCTCCGTTTGAACATTTTGGCCGTTTTATTAGCATCCCAGCATTCCTTTTCTGAAAAAAGCAATTACACGAGGCTCATCTCGTCTTTGTGTTGAAGACGTCAGAGCAATTAGTGTAATATAACACACTTACTGTACGCACATTAGGAAAGGATCTTTACAATCCCATTTGAATCCACAAGTGATTGTTAATCCATCTTGCCCCTGGGTAGATAGAGTGCACTCTGAGCTGTTTATGTCACTTCAAACTCTACATGATATCCAGGCTATATGCAGGATTCCTGAAGTTAAATTCCAGACATTTTAAGACCTTTTTAAGACCGTTTCAACATATTTTAAGACTGCAAAGCCACAGGTTGTAACTGGTTATCAGCAACCCACCTTAACTTATATTTACAGTACTGTACCAGTACATTCATTTTGAGATTGCAAAACAGTCAGATCGTCCGAGAGGGAACAAAACTCAAGAGAATAAAGTAGTGACTAACCCAAACGCAAGGTTTATTAAAAGTAATAATAGTCACATACTCACACTCTCTCACACTCTCTCACACTCTCTCTCACTCGCATTAACAGACATTTCTATTTGGCCTAAGAAATACAACACTGGCCATAAATGATACTAAATCATAAAGGCCAAGCAGTCTGTCTGAATCTATGTTCCAAAAAAATAACACCTCGTAAAATGCCGATTAAGATGTTTTTCAAGGGTGTTCATTTTTGCTAAACTGATTTAATACCTTTTAATACTTTTTAAGACCCTGTGGATACCCTGATATCAGTATTCAGCTCAAATGACACAGTGAAAGTTCTTTCAAATGAGTTAATGGCAACTTCGAACATGCCAAATGTTGATTTTGTGCTGCAGAGTTGTTAATGGAAACACAAGCTTTGGGCAGACTCGGACAACATACAGATTTTTAAAAGAAAAAAGCCGAGGGGCACAAGTGATGCTATTGTTAATTGACGGCTGATTGCAAAAACAGTGTGTGACATGTCTGGCTCTTAAGACAGACAGCAGCTGTCTAGATCAGACATAGCACCGTCTTTGATCTGTACACACACATACACACAAAGGCTCTCAATGTGTGTGTGTGTGTGTGTTCATAAGCTCTAAACCGTTCACTTAAATTCTGTCTCAACGACGGCAGTCTAAGCTATGGATAGTAACACACCTTGAGAGAAATATTATCTCAAGCTTACAGGAGTGCAGTTCAAACAGTCAATAATGCTGCACTTACAGGCCGTGTTTGACCCATCTATGGATTTCTAAAGGTACATGTATAGCTAAAACACATCTGTAGGCTGCAGGCTGCAAGTGATCCGCAATACACCCACAGCACGTTTGGCCATGTGGGTTTGAGCAAAAGCAAACCCACAAAGAGTGGAAAGCTTTTCAGAATCATATCAACATTATAATCACTTTATGCTTATGTAGTCAGAAGTGTAAACCGTGCATGGTTCATGTTGTTGGATCACTGAAGAGGTGGGGGAACTCTCGAGGACAAGCATGGTGGTCCGGTTAGATTGAAGTGCAGGAGCTACAAAGGATCTGAGGGCAAAGGGAAGTGGGTAAGTTAAGTAGAATGTGGCGGTGGTTTGTAGAGGTTTGATGATGTTTACTAAGGGGGCAAAGTATGTGTGTGTTTTGGAGTGGTTGATGGGGGCTGAATGGGGCACTTGTTAAAAAGGAGATATTGCAGTACACCCACTGCTGGTGGGTCCTTCCTTCTCCTTATTGTGCAGCTCATAATATCTCTTTTCACAGGAAAGGAGAAACCAACGGGACCAGGTTTAGAAAAAATAGGTTTGTGATAAGATAACAAAGAAAGATCCAGCCCATTCATGAGAAACAGCAAGAGCCCGAGACACACACACACACACACACACACACACACACACACACACACACACACACACACACACACACACACACACACACACACACACACACACACACACACACACACAC
>JAVQJF010075062.1:0-20751 GCA_036023855.1 Gadopsis marmoratus
CCCCCCCCCCCCCCCCCCCCCCCCCCCCCCCCCCCCCCCCCCCCCCCGCGGGGTCAGTGAATGAGTGACAAGACCTGCTCTGCTCTTCTCTGACACCTGTCAGAGCCTCATCTGTCATCTGTGTGCAGAGATGGAAATGAGCAGGAGTGACAAAACATGCCAGAGGTGACGGTTACGGCTCATCTCTCTCCGCCGGCTTCTAAATCAGTTGCACAGCTCGCGGCTCGTGTGCCGGCTGGGTAACAATAATTATCTACTCTCAGCTTTCCGATGAACCTTATTTGCAATGCAGTGATGTCACAGCACTTTGAGTTGCGATGCTGTGGACGTGCCACGAGAAATGCGCACGACTAGTGTCCGTCTGCACATGTTTGATCATCTTAAACTGCAAATCAGTTTGGAATTTCAGCTGCCAGATATGTCAGTCTACATACAGACCTATAGATGCTTAAAGCCGGCCTATGTGAAAAGCTGTCTTCATAAGCAATGAAATGCACCATTGCTTCATTCAACACACTCATGGGTTTTGCTGTTACAGTCTTACTTGGTCTGGTATGAACAGTAGCTCATGGTGGATAATGTTAACAAAAATCAGATATAAATATTGCTTTATACGGTCAGTTTGCTGACTTTATGACTGCTCTCTACTCCTACTGTTATATTAACACTTTAGCATTGTCTTATATTGTCATTTGTAGCTGCTGTGGCCTATGTTTAGCGAAAGTCACATAGTTTCATTTTAAAGCGTCTTGAATTTAGATTGACAGGTGGTACCCACAGCACATCGATCCAGCTGCAACTGTAGTGTAATCCAACTCTTTCCATTGTTGATTTGCTATAATCTCTACCTGACTAACTCTCCACAATTTGGTTGTACTGAATTCCATGCGCCTAATCCCCAACATGTGGCTGTCCCTAGCCCCGGAAAAGTCTGTGATTGGTCTGATTGATAAATGAAGCCCTCCTTATGCTTTTGGGCGTCCATTCGAAGGGGGCCTCTGTGGGTCTGGACTATGTCCAGGAAACCTGGGACAGCCACTTATTAAGTAGTTAGACCCTCAAGACGAGGCTGCAGACAGGGACCGCTGGTGGTCACCTGGGCTTGGATTTAGCTTTGGCATCCATCCCTCAGCCATCAGTCAGGTCTGGAGGTCTGATTGTGGTTTCATGTTGTGAAAGAGACACAATCCTCTCTTCTGCCTTAAGGTCAAGGGTTGCGTGTTTGTTCAGCCTGGTCAGGTAAACAGATGTAATTATTAGCACCTTATCATAACAACCAGGAAACCATACTGTTTTTTCGAATTTGCATGTTGACAATCCAACTTTGTCCACAAAATAGGACAATATGAAGTCTGAACTTTTAATTAAGTATTTTCATTGTCATTGTTAACTTTACCCCCTTCACAGGTGTTGTTATTTGCATTGGGGAAGTTAATGATAAAACAGAGTGCAAGGTATGCAAGAGTAAGCATTGAACTCCCCCCCTTTGGTAAAGTCATTACTGTTTCTTAATTGTTTCTTCTCCTTCGGTGAATTTTTCAACAAACATGCACAGTGTGTCTGTTCATCGTCAATTTTCCAAGTTTCAGGGAGAAAAAGAGAAAATAAGCATCTTAAATTAAGCAGAGCGACTACCATACTGTAGAACTAAATGTTTCCTTTGATTGACTCTCATTCACATGTTCCAATTTATAGAAGGAAGAAATAATTAGAGACATGTATGATATCATACATGACATGATGATATCACTTACACTACATTTTGTACAAGGGGCATTAATGACACAGAATCATTCCTTGCACCACAACAAAACACCGAAGTTCCGGCACACTTAGACAGTCTGCATTTTCAAACTGCGGTAACAGCCAGTGGTAAAAGTCCATTTAGCACAGAAGTCCAGGCAGGCATAAAACCAAAAATGTTTTTTTTTTAGAATATAGCCATGGGCGAGGTGTAAGTAGGCTCAGCCAATGATGTGGCACTCGGGATCCAGAGCGGAGCACCCTGAGTAGAGCCCAGATGAAACACTAGGAGGTGAAAGAGAAAGTGGTGATTTGTCATTATGACTTTTCAAAGAAAGGCCAATGCCAAGGGTCCAATTTATGCTTGTAATAATTTCACCCAAACTGCTCCCCCATGCCTCTAAACACATTCTTCTTCCAGGTATCCAAAGCACGCCACACAAGCTGCAGCTGGTAGTATGTGATTAAATGCAAAAATATCTCATTCCCCCACAATGCCAGAAATGTTTTTGTAATGTTGCTATATATTTTTGACTTGGATTTGTAATTAATCATATTGACAGAAATGTTTTTAAACACTAATTGTTATAACAAGTCTCTATTTAATGTGATGGAATCCAGGTCAGCATCTTTTCAGCAACATTTGCACCAATGTTTGTCATGCAATATGTTTGGCAACTGCCTGATGCTGTATGTCATCTATTTTGGCTTTGACTCTGAGCTGTTTCTGGGCTCATTAATACAGAGAGAAGGTGAGGAAAGCCTTTTTCAGTATGACTGCCAGATACAGTTTCTCTTGGCCTACGTAGCATTTGTAAAACATGTTCTCATAAAGATGAAATCAAATGCTCCAATTCTTGAATGGGATGTTGGAAAATTATTTACAGGCAAATAAAGTTGCGTGCGACCATGTAACAAGCGGCCCAGTTTTGGTGTATGGTTCTGTTTAGCAGAAATCATTTTCACTCCAGAATTTGGAAGCGCCGACTGTGATCCACTGCAGACTCTTTTTAATCCCTTGCACACACTTGAAAGTTGGATAATTTAAATTGAACGCAGCTCTCGCCTTCTGCAGACGACAGCAACATGACTTGTTTGTTTGTATGTGAGCGTACAGTAGGAGATACATTACCATTTTATTTAAAGCATTTAAAGAATTCAGACGCTCTATACCTTCCTGCCCACACACAGACACACAGATGTGCATCATCACTGGCTGATTGTTGGTGACCCTGGCTGATTGAACTGGTAAAGGGCAGCCAGTTGTGCAGCTGGGGCCGGCTGTCTGGCTGGTCAGGGCAGTGGGGAACTAAGGGGAGAAATGGTAGCGTGACTGCGAGGGACTGCTGAGCAGCCATACCATGACCCCAGCAGACACACTCCCAAGTCTGCACTGTGCTGCACTTGTTTCCCTGGCAGAGACGGCAGACACAAAAGAGCAAGGAACTTCCCCAGACCTTCATTTTGGGTATTTGGACAACTCTTAAGGCCCCCACAGTGCCCCCAGGGGCCTCTCAGCTGGCCTGGAGAGTGAGAACGATGAAGAAATAAGGCAAAGCGGTGAAAGCTGAGTAATTAAGAGCGGGAAGTGTGTGTGTATGTGTGTCCGCAACTGTGTGTGTTATGAGCTATGGGGTGACATCACTGTAACAGGGAATTTACTATAACATGTCACATGTATTGCTGCAGCAATTCAGATTTCTAATTAGAATTTACCAATGTCAAGCAATGTCTCCCATTTTTCCATATCAGTCGATGACATGAATTTAGAAGATCCATCTTGCTTCTGTTTTATTAGTTTGGGAAAAGCCTTCCGTTTTATCGACTGTGTATGACTTTTATGGACATATAAAGTCTGTTTTACTCTATTATTATCACTCAAGTATACAGGAAGCATGCATAAAATCAAATATTTGCGTAGTTTATGTGAGCAGAACAGCCATAGCCAATGTTTTATAGAAAGATGACTCATGGTTTCTCCATTGCATGTTTATTTGTTTGTTTATTTGTTGGCCATATATTTTGGTGCATAATGACCCACCTCAGCAAACCACATAAAGCAAAAGGGGAAACATTTGTAATGGCCAATGCACAGCTTATTTTCCTAGCAAAAGTAGTGGCCAAAACAGTGAATAAAACAGGCTGCTACTCCCTTGTGAACAGAAACAAAACCATCAGTCAAGAGAAACCAAAGTGAGCCTTCTCCCATGGATGCCTGTAAGTGTTTAATTATCCTCATATGGAGGGACAGAAAGAAAACACTTGTAAAGCTTTTGGTGAAGAAGCTGTTGGGAGTTGAGATGCTGAGGCAAGGGGAGAGACAGAGAGGAGAAAGGTTTGGGTGTAGTTACATGAACGCAACTTGGCCTCGTCGGATGACAAATTGTCCGGCAGTGGGACAGGACGGTTCAGCCAGCTGGTTGGCCCCATCGGCGGGTTGATTGATGGTGTTGATGTTCTAAATCGGCCGCCAACACACCGAGTACAGGACTGGTAATAGCGCAGCTTTAGATTGGCCCTGGAGATAGAAGGAAGTGGATGGGGGGATGCAAGGAGGGGGGACTGCAGGGGAAAAAGGACAAGTTCCCATGCATGCATGATATGAGATTTGAAGCGCAGCTGCTGGTTTACAGAGTCCACGAAGGTAGAATTTGGAGATAAGAACACACTACACGCTCAATATGGTTTACGGTTAGTGAAACTACCATCTCCCTATCTGTTTAACCATCCTGTTACTAGTCGTACAGATGGTGTGTTATATATCATATCACACAAGCATCTGCCCCAGATCTTGCTTAGTCATGTCTCAACAAAATACATGCAGGGTCATCATCACTTAAACAAAAAAGCCTGAGGTCACGGCACAATCATTACTGTCAAACAGAGGTCAGAGCCGGTGCTCTCATGTCCACAATCGTCCGATCAACGGGTCTCAAGACGAGGATGGGAGGGAGGGGTAGTGGTTAAAAACGTACAACTTCCCACTAATTGTAACAGGAGCCCCTTTATCATAGTTTCAGACTCTCTTAATAACACACTGTACCTTTGATCAAGGGCAAGGCAGTCTGGGATTGTGTGGGAGGTTCTTGAATCTCGACACACGCAAAGGGGAAACACAGGGCAGCTCAGGGCTGCACTGGATCCTTTTCACCGTCATTGCAGAAGAAAATTAGATTTTTCTAAAAGTTAAAGTACGATTATAGTTAATTAGTAGCAAAGTTAATGGGACTCACCCACCTGCCTAACAAAGATGGTTGGAGAGGATAACCTGGCCTTTTCATCCAGAATGAATCAATTAATCAACATCAACATTCTTGTTCTGTAGCTGTCGACTAAACATTTGACGTCAGTGAACAAGTTTGAGCAAAAAAGCATTATATAAGAGTACCATATATGTTGACATGCCTAGAAACTAAAATTGAATGGCATTCTGTTGTTCCTTTTTCTTTTATTAGGCTGCAGAATCAATTTTCCCACCACACACAAACACAACCGTGCACATGCAGGTGTTTTATAATAGTTTCCCAAAAATCCTATCATGTAATAAAGTGCGCACTTTTTAAATGCTTTTAGCTCTGTGAAGAGATGCTAAAGAGTTTAGAATGATGTAACTTTGAGTTGACCTGTTCAGTGAAACACCTCTTCTCTTCCATTATGTGAACATCCACAGCTCAGAATAATAAGCTTAAAAAAAAAAACACCACGTGCCTGGTAATATCACCGGTAACACTGCGCGCTGTACACAGCAGCAGTGTAAAGAGGTTTAGCCCCGAGCTCTAATGAAATTAAATCGAGCTAATTCTGGATGGTGATAACATCATATGAAATTAAAAAACTACAGCAACCTGAATCATGTCTGATAGCTTGACACTACAGGGGATAAAGGCTGTGAACAACTTTGCATGTTCATCTGTCAAATATTGACCTGTTCATGCTTCTTTGAGTGGGCCAGGAGAGTGCATTACTTTAAAATAAAAGTGGGCTATCATCTGCAAAGAGCAGTTTCACATCAAGCATTTTCACTTGCAGGGTAGGCTGTCATTTTCAAACTATGAGCATGGTGATATCTTTGTGAGTTTTGCTACTGAGTCTATTCATTAGCCTTTGTAAAAGGCCAGAGAACACAGAGTAGTTCTGGCCGGCTGGATGGGGGAAGATAATGGGCGAGAAGCCAGGGAGTCGTCTGTATGAGCTCTTGTTGAGCCAACGTCCTTCTGGCCTTGGGCCGCTTGCAGTGGCGTCTATGAACCAGTCCCATTGTCTATAGCTTTACATGCGCAGACAGACATAGGCCTACACACACACACACACACACACACACACACACACACACACACTCAGACATAATGGCCAGTCACGTGTGCTTGCACATACAGCAAGTGAATGCCTGGCACCAAGTCTACACACTACTTAAGTGAAATGTGTAATTCTTCTCTAAATGTGCGTGAGCAGTGTTGGGCGAGTAAATGCATTACTTTACAAAAGTAACTGGAAAGTTTCCTTCCATTACTCTGCAAAGCTCCATCGGAGAGGCTTTAAATATCCGAACTCCAAACTCTCCACACTCGCACGTCACATCCTCTGTATTTAACATGTGTACGCATAGCAAAGGAGACACTGTGAATATACAAGTAGCCAGCTTGCAGTTTCAGGGTATTTTCTTACCATCAACAGCTAGCTTAACCCGGTGACTGCACACAGCACTCAAAGTCCCAACATCACATTGAAGCTGCCGCTTCACCCACACTCCAACTCTAAACACAACCCAAGTGTATTCATGGATGTAGCCTTACCAGTGGCTAGCAAGCCAGCTGAGAAGACAAATGTCAAGACAACATTGGAGTTACTGGGTGGCAAAGATTTCCTTTTTTGGTAGCTTCTAGCCACTCCTCTCTGCCCAGCTAACACGTCCTGGACCAGTGTCTTCACTCTTATGTTTTATGTAAAGTTATGTCTTATGTGAACGTTACACAGATCAGCCATAACTTTATGAGCACTGACAGGTGAAGTGAAGAACACTGATTATCATGTTACAATGGCACCTGTCAGTGGGGGGGGATATATTTGGCAGAAAGTGAACATTTTGTGTTGAAGCAGGAAAAATGGGAAAGTGTAAGGATGTGAGCGACTTTGACAAGGGCCACACTGCGATGGCTAGATGCCTGGGTCAGAGCATCTCCAAAACTACCAAAAGTGGTCCAAGGAAGCAAAGCCGGTGACAGGGTCATGGGCTCAGTGACGCACGTGGGGCGCGAAGGCTGGCCCGTGTGGTCCGATCCAACAGAAGAGCTATTGTAGCTCAAACTGCTGAAATTGGTAATGCTGGTTCTGATAGAAAGGTGTCAGAACACACAAGGCATCGCAGTTTGTTGCATATGGGGCTGCGCAGCCACAGACCGGTCAGGGTGCCTATGCTGTCATCATGTTATGGCTGATGTAAACATGGTGTATGTTTACATTCACTGTTACTCATCAAAATGCATTTTAAATCTGTTTAAATCTGTGTTTTCTTGCTAGCGGTTTTCTTCTTCCCTGCATTTGTTGACGCATTGCTGAGCGTCTTGGCTCTTGCAACCAAAGATAAATACAAATACTAAAAAACAATAAAATAAATGGAATTCCATCTGTTTTTTATCAACATAATGAGGAACTGTTCAGTTTGAATGTTTGCGAAACTGTTCACCAGTACCAAATGTTCTTTCTGAATATATCAAAACGTTCACCGTCAATGTGTTTCGTTTCTTTTCCCTACACTATCCACTCCTAGTAAAAAAGCATGATTAAGATTTTCATTGTAATGTTTTGGCAACTCAAAGCTATGGCATATTACGCCAAAATCTGAGATATCATGTTGACAAAAAAACAAATGAATAAAGTGACGCTGCCTGATCCATAGCACAACCCCCTGACCCCCCCCCCACACTCACACTCACACTCACACACACACACACTGTCCCCTCTTGTCAGAAAGCTTTGCAACCACCTGGTGTATGATCCACTCTCTGAACGTGTGTGCAGAGGTGTAATTTTCACCCTTTCCTCCAGAATTAGGACACCCCCTACTACACACACACACACACACACACACACACGCACACCGTTCACCCTGGATTCTTGGATAATTTTGGTCACTTTTCACCCTTGGCAGACTAGTGCTTTACAAATGACAGAGGCAGAGCAGGCCTTGCAGCTGTGTTTCTGAGACCTCACCCACCCCTTAACAGGTACACATCCATACACCCCCCCCCCCCCACACACACACACACACACACACACAAGTTCACACATACCACCTACTGGCACAGCAGTAGAATAAAGAGAACTGTGGTTACCTCACTATTATGTTCTGTGACTATTGTATGTGTGTGTGTGTGTGTGTGTGTGCGCGTGTGCTCATATATGTATGTGTGTTTGTCTCTTTCTCCTTTATCTCGTTCTCCCCATGTCTCTCTCTCTCTCTGCCCCCTCCCTCTCCCTCTCTTGTCCTCCTCCTCTCAGATCCTTCTTTACTCGCCATGATTTCACAGACCTCCACTTACTCCATTGTGCCGAGAAACAAATAATAAAAGAAACACAATCGCCTTGTCCTCTTTCTCATCTTAATAAGCAGCTCCAAGTTTGATAATTACACGTTCAGCCCGCCGCATGAGTTTCTATGCAGTGTTCACATCAGGGAGAAAGCCACTGACTCCGCTGTTGAGGGGAGCAACTATTAGAAATGACTGACAACTGTCCCCCTCCCCCTTTGGTCGTGGAGGCTGCAAAACTGAGAACGGCGCAGATCAATTCTGCCTCCTCGTTAGGGAGTGTGTCCCTGAACACCAGCATGTAACCATCGGAGCAGCCAGTGGACCACATACGTCGCAAGGCCCATAATCCATTCCATAACCTATCGCCATGTGCTGCCGATTAATGGGGTTTCTGCGGAGCAAGCGCAGAGGAGACAGCCAGACTGAGGGTTTTCTTCTGTGGCGGAAGCCAATCTGTTTAGGATTAGGGGAATAACTGGTGTGGCTGACACCGAGGCATCCAACATGCACGGCTAAGGAGAAGAGAAGGGAAGAGGAGAGAGAAAAGAGGAAGGAGTGCAGTGAATGTGTTGACAGGGAGTTGATTGTGTTTTGGCAGGGATCTGGTCATTGGTGATGGTTTGAATCTATAACTGGTGCTTGTGTTGGTCCAAAATCTGAGAACCATCTGTGGTTGTTTGGTCCATCATATTTAGAAAGCATCTTCATTCCTGTATGAAATTCTGTGATGTTAATTTCCATTTTGGCTGATTATTGCAACTTACAGGTATTCATAAATGGAACCGTTTGGAGTATCATCTTATCCGAGACTATCAAAATAAAGGAAACACTGTTCTCCTCTCTTTCCCAACTGTTTGAAGCAGAGACATACCTTATCTGACTCATCCACACAGAGAGGCCTTCTTTTGTGAACCAGTGGCCCACTCAGCCATTATGATGGCAATCTTGATGATTAAAGACCCGTGGAACAAACTGGGCTACCTGTAGCCATGATGTCATGTCTAGTCTAGAGCAACGGTAATGATTAAGATTTAAGGCCATTAGAGAACTTTACTGGATGCTGTTTGTGGAAAAATATCAATTAGTTCTTGGCTACAAAAAAAGCAGTTTATGTTTTGCATCTGAAGTTCTGGCTGAACGTTTAGGGGCACATATAGGTGCAAATGTTGATTTTCTTTTTCTTTTTCTTTTTCTTTTTCTTTTTCTTTTTCTTTTTCTTTTTCTTTTTCTTTTTCTTTTTCTTTTTCTTTTTCATAGGTGATGTATAAGAAACAGATGTTTCTTGAAACCACACTTGGGTATCCAGACTTGACGCAACCAATTATCACTCTTGGATTAAAAGGATCAACTCTTCAACTCTTGGCTCTTGCGTTAGTGGAAGTTGTCTGGGTTTGGATCCAATAGCACAGTGCCATATTAATCTAACAGCGCAGAGTTACAAATATGTTGAGGGATTGGGTACATTTGAATTTATGAAGGCTTTTCAACCATTTTCCAATAAAGTTTTCTGTCATTACTGTCAAATTGATTGAAAACAGTAGTTACATAACACAAACTCTGAAAACATGCTAGTAGCAGCAGCTCTAAGACAACTACTGTTGAAGCTGCACTAATCTATGTTTTTATATTCAAAATGGAAGAAGTGTCTACCTGTTATAGCGACGAACAAACAGGGAATTATCACCTGATTTCAGTTCCCCTCAGCCCTTAGTCTTGGTTTTCCAGCCCACATCTTAACGGTTTTGGTTCAGTCTCACCGCTTTCATCAACCGCGTTTCCAGCTGGTGAACATAGTGAAGCATTTAGCAGCTAAAGAGCCATATAGTTCCCTCAGGAGTTGGTGGTGAACAAAACAGAGCTAAAAGGTGAGTGAATATGAACGCTAATGTTGCTCTGTAACTGCAAGTTGGGTAAACAGGCAGCAGGTACCCAGAGCCCCGAAATGCTAATTTCTTCGTGTTTGACTTACGACTCCATGTACGTTCACTTCTCTTCAGTTAGTAGTAAGTACATGTTCCTGTTACATTTGCTTTGCCATGTAGAATATTGGCCGCTATACTGAATATTTACAACTTTCTTGTGTTTTTCTGTTGTTGGATGGAAGCACAAGGTTAAAAAATGTGGGTGAGTCAAGCAGACCAACATTCTTTAAAGAAGACAATTAAGGTGAGAGCTGACTGAAAGCAGAAAGTAGGGCGCAGAGAAGATGCAGGGCAAATGACAATTTAGCAGAAAGGTTGTTACAGGTCCATATGTGCTGAAGCCCCTGTGGTAAATTATTGCTTGTTTCCTCACCTCACTTCACAGTCATTTGGGTTCATAGGACCTGCTCAGCCCTTCTTTTTCCATCAGTTTGCCACAGCTTCACCTCCACCTCTGCAAACCACAGTGACAGCCATCCACATATATGGATGAACTGACAAATATAACACAGATTCATTATTTTTCTTTCCTCCTCTGTCCTTATTTAATTCATCACCATATATAATCCTCTCATCATCTCTCTTTTCCCTTCCCTTCGATTCCTCCCTCCTCCTCCTCACCCTTCTCACAGGTGGCTGTGCCCCAGCCTCACTCACATGGAAGCAGGCTCTTCTTATCGCCCGGGGCTTCAGCCTGTGAAGCACTCCCCTGGGACGTTCCACCAGAGACTCAGACCTGCACTCCTAATGCAAATGTGAAGCTACGCTCGAATTGAAAATCTGAGAGACTGTGGCCCTTGGAACAAATTTTTTTTTTTTTTTTTTTTTTTTTTAACAAAAGCACCACAGAGAAACGCACACAGTATATAACACAGATACCTACGCATGCAACTTAGACAAACAACAAAGCACTTGCTTTCTCCTCCTTCATCCTCCGTCCTCCCTCAGGGCAGTGTTATTCTTGGCTCGGGCTGGGACATATGTCACTGGGGAGCATGTGTAGTGCCTGGTTAATTAGGGCTGCCTCAAAGCAGGCATAAAAACGGAGGCAATATTTATTAGGCAGCATTTTAGCTGCTTGTCAGCTGTAAAACAGTTTGAATGAGTGAATCAGAAAATGTTCTGCAACTAACCATGGCTACCCCGCTGCTCGTGGAGAGATTGACATTTTAAGTTTCTTTGCTCCAATTCATAAATACATCCTGGCGCTGTGCTCCAGATACACGGAAGACGTATCCCTCATCCAGTAGTATTTATTTGTTGTAATCAAGCGGACAGAACGATGTTTGTCCCCTAGTGTTTGCTGTACATGACTCTTTCTTACAGCAGAGGTACAACACTGTTACACACCAGAGGCATCTGTTAATGTGTGATAATTTACGATGGCCATTTTGAGGTGGTTATGTAAAAGGAGACTTGTTTAATTTTGCACTGAAAGCTAATAAATCCCAGAGGTAGTGTGAGTTAGTGTTACTATAACTGTTGTTGTGATGAAGGTTAGTTACACTCAGTAGGTGTTGATACACTTTACAAATGAAGAAAACTTGGCTAGGTCTTTCACTGTGCGCTGAAATTATATACCGGTATTCCCCTACACATATTTATTTCTTCGCAGGGGTTCAAGTGTGTGGTTGGCCACAGGAGGGTGATGGGAAACATTGCCACAATGCAATGATAGCTTATATATGGACATGTTTTAGTATATAAAAATAAAGCAACTTGCTGGAAACCAGTAAAATTACTGTTTAGTTAAATAGTAATTTAACTACTAGAGGTACATTTGTACATGGCAATCATTCTCCCTTTTCCTAGGACGTTTTTCACATTGAAAAACATGTGTTGGTTCCAGCTAGATAACACAACACATGAAATTCCAGTGAGCTACTAGCAGCGTTTACACTAACCGAGTTTACACAAAGTTAGCTCTTGCAAGTAGTAAGACATGAACTGTGTGTCCCAAACTATTAACAAGCAGAGCAGGTTAAAAGAACAGATGTCCCCTCACACAGTTAATATTAGCATGAAGGATGCAGGATGACGTTCCTGCTGTTAGCTCGCTGTACAAGCCCTCTTATCTGGGTATAGGCGGATACAGGCTAGTAGTTGTGTTGGCATGTATACCACAATATAACAGACACTAGATAAATATCAGACCTCATATGAGACATCTACAGTGTGTTTAGGAAAAGCATACCCATAAGAATACAGGAGTGAATAAGTATAATTTATTAGCAATGATTTCGATCATAAAGAGACCGCACACCTCATATACAGTATAATAAATTATAAGCACAACAACATGATGAATTTTACACCCAAAGCTGGTCTGCCACCAATATGTCTCCAAGTCATACAATGAAACTTGGAGCACACGTCAAACAAATCATTTAGCATTGATCATAGAGCCAGAAAAATGTTTTCAATATTAATTTAACAGCAATAAAGATACAGTTGTCTCTGTGTGAGCTGTCTCACCTTAAAATGGGCCTTTCCTCACCATGCAGTTTCTGTGCAAAACTATCCATCGCCTTATTCAGATTCAAGGTGCTGATTAGATTGTTAGATGCTATTAGTTAATTATGCACTCTGAGCTGGTGTCCTTCTTGGGACATTGAACATTTTCCACCGTAACCTTTGCTGTTGGTGTGGTTTATGGCACAAAACATCTCATGTCGATCTCCCCATGAACTCCAGTCATTCCAGTTAGCCACTTGGTATCTCTACCACATATGAAACAGGGCTGAACAGAACGTTTCATATTAAAAGAAAAGAACCAAGATGCACTCTTTTGATGGAAAGTCTTCTTTTTCATTCTGTTTTTGATGGTTGTCTGGCTGATGTAAAACACAAGAGTATTCACTTTTGCTTTTCTTTCCCTCTTAAGTGGAAATCCAGATAGAAGTAGTCCATCTGAGGAAAAACAAACATCCGCCACTTTTTTCAGACCCTTCAGTGTGACATTGATGTAGCTTGTCACGCACAAACTCTTTGTCACCTGTTTGTCTTCCTCCAGCAAACACAAAGCCTATTGTTTTTGGTTGTGTATGGAGTATTTTGGCCACTTCACACCTGTCATTCACGTCTACCCCAGCCTGTCCATTCAGCAGCGTGAAGGGAGGGTCATTTTTTTTTTTCTGTGAACTGCACTAATTTTCCCAGTGAATGGACAAATATGTGATAGTCCAATTTATACAAAAGACATACTACCTAATAATTGTCCACAGAGACTCATGAACAGCCATAGACGTGTCCTTCCAATGAATGGCTTTGACGTTAAGCTGAATTTTCACATCTGAGCATATCTAAGAGTAGCCATGTTGCATGTCCATGAAAGATCTTATAACATTGTAGTGTGAGCTGGCTGATTCAAGGGTTTCTGGTTTTATGATTCTTGGCCTGGAGGAGAGTGGATTGTGGTTAAGAGTGAGGGTGCCAACGGAGGCCATGTGATAGGCATTACCTCAGAGCAAGGGTCCATGTAGATGATTACCCTTTTTAATGCTCATTAACACTTCTGGCTCCTCTCAGGCCTGGGTTTAAATCCTGGCTCCGTCTCCCTGTAGCTGACATGAAGCCGTACCTGAAATATGAGAGATTAAAACAATGTACATTCTTGAAAAAACTAATTTATTATAAAATTGTGTTAGATTTAAATGGAAATTTACGGAAATGTCTCTGATGTTTTGATTCATAAGTAAGTGTTTGTATCATTCTGAGTGGCTTTTTTCATGATCCAGACATTATCCAGAGCCTCTTACACCTCCATAAACATGGAGTTAGTATTCTGCTACTGGTATTTATATAAAATCAATGCACATTGCATTACACATTAAGCACAATTTGTCACAGAATGACTGAAAGCAGAGCTGTAAACATGTTGGTTACGTTACACTGAAGTTTACCACACCTTCTCCAAAGTTTTAAGGGATGGCAATGCACAGTGCACAGGTTGTTCTTCTCATTTGTCCTGCAAGTTACAATAGTTTGCTGTTACTGGGATTTGAGGCAATTATCAAACTTGCTGAATGTTGTTAGCCTCATGCAGTGATTGTTAGTGCATTACTGTC
Organism: Gadopsis marmoratus; assembly: GCA_036023855.1. Lineage (NCBI taxonomy): Eukaryota > Metazoa > Chordata > Actinopteri > Centrarchiformes > Percichthyidae > Gadopsis > Gadopsis marmoratus. The sequence goes on from JAVQJF010075062.1 coordinate 14,263, forward strand.
GTAATATACCTACAAATATAGGTATTTTCCACCTTGCGTGTATTTGATTATGGTGAGAGCAGCATGATCACCTACTACAATTAAACATAGTTCTATTACACTATTTAAAATGATTACTCTGTCTCATAATTTTATGAGCCACCATTCAACATTTTTCTCCAGTTTTCTCCATTCCACTTTAACTTCATACCTCCTTGGCAATTTAGCATAAATAATTTGCTGATTGCCACATGCTTCACTGCAGAAACATTAGAAAGATGGAAAGAAAGCTCTATGCTGGTCACTAACTCTAATAGGGAGTTGTTGAAATTGAGTTTCTGGTACGCGTGGTACATTTATAAATATGATTCATAGTGCCATTCTCCTTGCTAAAACATAAAAACATTTTCCTTACAGCAGTAGCCATCTTACAGCAGTAGCCATCTTGTTTTTTCTACTTGCATCATTTGGCCTTCACAGATTGGTTTCGGGGTACAAAATGAGGTCTATAAATGCTGCCAGACCCTCAGAAATTGAGACTAAGGGCTTCACCAAACTATTGCAGTGACCCAGACACTAATCACGGGTTGCTAAACCAAGTCTTGATAGCTGGTGTATTTAGGAACTTGCAGAATCAACAGGGGGCTAAGTGAAAAGTCAGTTGCCATATACTTCCTCTGCCCCTTTTTTATTATCTGACACAGGGATTCTGTCAGTGATGCGTTATGTATGCTGGTGTGTCAGGTGTACCTTATGACGCATTGCTCATGTTACTTGATATCTAGAAATAAGACAGAGGTAAAATGATTCTCAATGAATATGATAGCACAGCATTCTTCAAGACCATGAAGATTTCCATCTTAAAAGGAATAGTACAATATTTTAGGAAATGCATTTATTTACATTCTTTCCTAGAGCGAGATGAGAGGATTGATGTCAGTCTCATGTCTTTGTGTTAGCTGTGGAGTTGGAGTTAGATCGTGTTTACCTAGCTTAGCATAAAGACTGAAAGCAGGGGAAACAGACTGCTTTTGTCCAAAATGGGAACAATATGCCTGCCGAGAACTGTAGGGGTATATTATTTACATGATGTATCTTGTTTGCTTAACCCGTAGCTACATGAACAGAAATGTAGAAACACCGGTTTGTGATTTTAGGGCGAGTCAAGCTATTTCTTGACAAAACAACAGGTTTTCTGTCTGCCCAGTATAATTCTTGCCAGCATTTCTGGCTATATATATCGTAGCTGGCCGGATCCTCACGGTCAGCACAGGTTTTGTTCGTTGGGGCTGTCAGTTTTTCAAAAAATCAAGAAGAATGAATCTGAATTTGAGACGGAGGGGGCACTACTTGGCTGCAGTTTGCTTACAACCCTAGTGCCCATGCTATTTCCCTGTCCTGCCTGCTTTGTGCCTCAGCGTGCTAGTAAATGTAGCCACCACACGGCGAATGAAGTTCCGTTTATTCGCGGTGCTGCTTTGAGTAACAAGCTAACGTCACTTTGATGCAGTTTAGTTTAGTTTTTGCAAGTTAAAAAAAAAGACTTACATTTATCCTCAATTGTTCCACTAGTGTCAAAACCAAAATTACTTCTCAAATGGTTTGGTGTCACGGTTGTGCGTTCAGCACGGATTGCTAGTTTTCTTCATTTTTCGTTAGCAAAGCTTCAGCACATAGCTCCCCCCTCAAACCACAAATAGTCTTTTTTACATTTTATTTACAGGTTAAATGTACAATGATACAATGTGTTCTTGGTAGGCTTATTTTTTCACTTTGGACAGAGCCAAGCTAGCTGACTCCAGTCTGAGCTCGGCTGAACATGTTTTGACTCTAGCTCATCGTCTTCTCAGGTCACTCTTGGAAAGATAATTGAACTACTCATTTAAGATATTACTAATAATAAAGACTTAAACCTGACTTCTGTGCGAAGAACTCCGAAGCAACATGACAGGATCTTCCATCATCAGTAAGTTTGGTTTCTGTGATTAATACTTCTGGGGTTTCCATCAAACAGTGGTTTACTGAATATTTATGCAACCTCTTTGTGAATTACAAGGGCCTTGCAAAACTCCCTCCGGTGTTGATTCATTTGATTAATTGATAACACAGCTGAGTTGAACCTTGCTGCAGAAGATTTATTCAAAGGTCTAACATATTATTGAAAAGCTGAGGCTGAAAAACTGCAAAGGGACACATTGGTTTGTTTTGGCTTGGGAGCCGTGTTCCATTCTATGAAATGGATTTGCAGACTACTGGTGTGGAGCCGCGCTCTTTTATTTGACTATGTGCCTCACTGTGAGAAAGGAAAAAATGGCTTTGTATAATCACCAACCAGCCATATGGCCCCAAAAAAAAAAAGGAAAAAATGTTGGCAACAGTTTTTTGTGCAGAACATTAAAAAGAGAGCAAGGGAAGGGAGGGGGAGGGGGTGCAGAGGGAGACGTTTCTGACCACAACTCATAAACCGCACTTTATTTAGACTGGCGTGCACCCATTATTTGTTCACAGGCGCTTTCAGTCAGTCTGAGGGAAATATGTTCCAGCATCTGGGGGGAGGAGAGGGGGGGAGGGAATGATGGAGGAGAGAGAGCGAGAGAGAGAGAGAGAGAGGAGGTGGGATGAACTCTTGCCAGGTGTCGGCCGTTGCCATGGTGTTCCATCAGGCGACTCCATTGCGGCTCGGCGGACTCATCAGACTGAATGCCAATGGGTGGGCGTTTAGCGCCGTGGAGAAACCGAAAGTGGCTCTAAAGCACTGGGCTCAAACCCCAGCCTCCCGCCACCCCCTTCTTCTCGCTACCACCCACCACACCTCACGGGAATGTATAGAATGTGACCTGTTTGTGTGATGCATGATTGACAGGGAGAGTCTATATAATGCACTCATGGCTGGCTTCCTCAGTTAAGTGTGTCACTGCAAATTCAACGTTTTCTGTGACATATACCAAAGAGACTTAGAGTTTAAAATAGGGCTTGATAATCCCCGTTAGGCGGATGATTTACTCGTGTGCAGACAGTTTTGTATGATATATTTTGTTTTTTTATGTATCCAACCCCAGGCCTCCCAAGTAGCCTACCAGCCTGTGTGGGTTTCATTTTTCGGGGGTTTTTCAGAACGATATGCTCCAGCTGCAGCCGTGGCAGGAATTGTCATTTTTACATCCACAAAGCATGATTCGCTTCAAATTCCAAATATCAGTGACATTTTGTCTTTAACCACTCTCATGCTGCTTTGGTATGAATGGTTTACATTATTATCCTCTCCACTACCCATGGTTCCTAGCAGTGTTTCCATGTTCATGAATATTATGTGGCATTGTTGCAAATGTCACCACCATCATCATTGATACACATAACAGCTCTACCTCTATTCACCTATATTCCTGCTCAGCAGCAACTGTACATATTCACAAACTGAATAGGCCTCGCTCGATGCAACTCTTAGCAACTGTTGCTATGTGTAACATTGTTGAACTCCACCTCTCGCTCACTCTTCAAACACGAATGACTAATCCACAACGGAGCATACTGAAAGCTCTTGGTGAGGCCTCTGGAGCCGCTTGACGCCCCCCGTGACCCTCTCCTGGATGTTTCCTCATTACTTTATAATGTATTCACGCTTATGCTTCCATGGCACTCGCCCTGGCCTCGTAATGGGAGGAAGCAGTGAGCTGTTCCAATGCATACGAGCCCGGCACAATTTGCACTTCATTTTATTAACAAAAAAACAGCCAACCCAGCTTCTGGCGGTGCCTTGCCAAAGCTCACCAGGCTCCAGTGTGTACTGCCGACAAATTTCCTGCAATGTGACGACAGGATAGAGTCTCTCAGCATCAGTGGGGTACCTCCGCTGGCCCCCGGGAGATGCTGTCATTATGTGTGTTTGCAATCATGGGAGCTGAATACCTTGGCTGGAAGTGAGAGAGAGGACTGACGGAGGCAGAGGGGGGGGAGGGGGGGGTTGAGAGGGAGAGCGAGAGAGAATGAATGTTTCGGCTCCTCGGCGGTGTTTGGAGCTTTCTGAAATGCATGTGCTATCATAGCAATGTTGTGTTTACCACAGCAGGAGGCAAACACAGAGTCGCAGAGGAGAGGCACGGAAACGCCAGACACAGTAAAATGAGCAAAATACATACATTAGGACTCTCTGTATTCACTACACACAAGCCGAGCTGAGGGGGAAAAACTCATTTCAATATAAATGGAAGACAAGCAGGGAGTGTGTCTCTTTATATCAGCTTTTGAACATGGAAATATCCAGCAGAAGCCCTGGGACGAGTTTTGCTGGGAAGTCAGGATGTCAATGTTAATTTTCTTCCCGTTGCTAAGGAGACTCACTCTCACAGAGGCCCTGGTTCCCTCCCCCATGGTCACCGTGCTTTCAGTCAAAGAAGCCTTTCTGTTTCCAGTCTTCTCCGTTGTGCAATCAGACATTGAGGAACATCTCCGCATCAGGCCGCTCCGTGGAAAGGCAGACCCCAACATCTGGGGGCTGTATTGATTTCCAGTGGGGGGAACATGTCTCCCCAGTGAGCTATTCAGAGCTGCTACTTTAGCACACAGCCAATCTTCTGCTGTGATTGTCACGCCAGTGTTTTGATGGCAGACTGTAGTAGCCGCTTGTCTTACACAGGAGTAACACAAGCAAGCACTTTAATATATCAATACCATACCCCCCTTTGAGCCAGGGGCTTAGATGGTAGCCACATCAAGGGGAAATTGCTAACGTGAAGACAAGTTGCAAGGAAAGCATTGTAAACACTAAACATTTTAGTCTGTCAACGCCAAGTCAGAAATGGAAATTACTGAAACAAATATCTGCTGTGTGGCTGCCTGAAAATGATCCCTCTCAGCCTCCATAGTCACCTTTCCGACTGACATTCTGTGCTAGTTATCATGTAACACTTCGGGAGCTGGAGGGGGTTTAGATGATATGCTGTATGGCTTGCATGAACCGCCAGGCACAAACTCCTTTCACCTTACTGAGCTGGTCGTCTCCCTAAAACTGCAAACTACAGCTCAGGTCATTCAATTACCACGTCTCTGGCTCTGTTATCATATTCTGAGCTGCCTTGGTGCTGAAATGTTCACCTTCAAATGTTTTAGTCTACATCAATCAATCACAAGAGGAGTTCTTAGTATTAGGGTGGAAATAGAAAAGAAGCATTGTGCCGCTCAAAGCCTTGAATTATACCTGAAGCAAACCTCTTGCAGCATAATTTCATTGTTTTCCTCTCCCTGCTGAAAATCTTTCCTCATGTGCTTCCCTTAAAAATGTCAACTGATGACGTTCATTTGTTGGCTGTCATTTGATAAAAAATTGACATATGTTTAAAGAAAAAACAACACACACACCAAAGAGAGACAGTATTGTGTGGTGAATTTTTATTCAGCTTCAAACGGTGATATACAGCCTGACAGACTTAATTGCAGTTATAGACAAGATTTTTTTTTTGCAATCACAATAACATTATTGTACACATTTATCAACTTGCTTTAAGTACAAATGTGTGAATCAGTTTAATATTAGGAATGCATTATAATTCTAAGCCCTTATTTCACACTCAGAATCAGGACAAGGACAAGATTAATCCTTTAGTTTATGAAATGTCATAACTGTGAAAAAGCATCCATGGCAGTTCCCCAAAGCCTAAGGTTACATCTTTAAATGTCTTGTTTTGTCTGACCAACAGTTTAAAATCCCCCAAAATATTCAATTCACAATTATATATAATTGACAGCAACTGCTCACATTGGAAAAACTGGAACATTTTGGCTTGAAGAATCAGTGAAATAATTAATGGCTTATCAAAATAGTTGCCGATTAATTTTCAGTTGATGGACTAATCGTTCCGACTCTACTCGTGTTTGAGAATGAGTCAATCAAATCGTTTCATTATACATGCAGAGCACATACAGATTGTCAGCTGCACACTTGCCTTTAACATGGAAATTGCCCAAGCCACGAGACAACATCTTAAACTCATTTCTCCTAAGTGCATATACAGGCAACAGAGTTGCTGGCTGAGGGCTAAACAGGGAAAAGACAAAAATGACAGGGATTTCACCATCGAATCCCTTTAGCAGGCCACTGACACATGAATGAGGGCAAAGAGGGAGAAAGGAGAGAAGGGAGACAGCGAGGGAACGAGGGAGGGAGGGAGGGAGAGAGGGAGAGAAAAAAGAGTAGACAACCAATTTGGGAGTAATGCAACTAAAAACTGACAAGTGTAATTTCATCCATCTGGGCCGATGTGTAAAAAGCGCTGCTCCGAACATTCCCCATGATTCCCCCTGATTGATCTTCCCCTGGTCTGAAACACCTATTATTAGCCACGAGCCTAATAGCACCAGGATGGCTCAGCGCTCTCCCAGGGGCCAATTCTCCGGTCATCTGCCCCTCACTCACCACAGCTGTGGAAACCAACCACGGAGAGGGAGGAGAGACGGGGGGGGGGGGGGGAGCAGGAGACGGAGCTGCCAAAAGGGGATGGAGGCGGAGGCGTACCT
>JAVQJF010075070.1:0-15199 GCA_036023855.1 Gadopsis marmoratus
CACACACACACACACACACACACACACACACACACACACACACACACACACACTCTTCTTGTCAGAAGTGAAACTCGGCAAACGCCATTTTGTCCTGCAGCATTGTGAGTGAGGCTGAAGGGGGATTCAAACCATCAACTTCGGCTGAGGAGACCAGGGAAGGAGAGAAAGGAAGGAGAGTATGGAGGGAGGAAAGGAAGCTGAAATTAAGTGAAGATTTTCTGAGTTAAACTGGTCAAAACTGGAAAGTGTTGGTCTCCTCAGCAACAACAGCTGTTTAAATTGCTAACACACACACACACACACACACACACACACACACACACAGCTGTCCGGTGTGGGATGGGAGGGTTGCAGGCAGCGAGGGCTGTGATTGGCCGAATGTGTGTCCTCATACTTTGGCCTTTAGTATCTGAGCGAGAGAGAGCGGGAAGGAGGCCGAGAAACAACAGAAAGGACAAAGATGGAGGGAGGAGACAGGAGAGGGAGAGGAGCTGCAAGAAGAAGGGAGGATAAGAGGAGAGTTAATGGAGGTAGAGGAGGAAAAAGAGGAGGGTTAGTAGGAGAGATGAGGAGGAAGATAAAGAAATGTGAGGAAGGAGGAACAAAGAAAAAGGACATTAAGAGGAAGAGGAGAAAAGAGAGAGCATCTTTGGAAAGGCCTCAGCTGAACTGCATCATCTAATTACAACTGTGTGTGTGTGTGTGTGTCCACATGAAGGCTGTATTCTTCTGACACACAAAGACGGCCATTATAGTGGAAAGAGGGGGAGTTTCTCTCTTTCTGCATCATTCTTTCTCTCTCTCATCCTCTCCATCTTTTCTGTTAAAGGAAAACCCTGCTCTTATTCTTCACTTTTTCTTAATGTCAACAAACAGCATGCCTGACTTCCTGTCTGTGGCTCTCGGCTCCGAAGCTCATTGGTTCCTACTGAAGGTGTAAATCTTAAGAAAAAAACCACCTCACCCTAAAATGGTGCGTTTCTTGGGACTATTTTCTGCTGCGGATTGCTCCACAGCAGGACGGTGTGTGTGGGAAGTCGGCGTTGGTCGGGGCTGAAGACGCTGCTCGTCTCTGCAGGCTAGCTAGCGTCGGGGTGCATTGTGGGGAATGTAGGCAGCAGGTTTTGATAAGGAAGGAGAGAGTGTGGAATGAAAAAGGAAATATCTCTGGTTCTGCTCCATCGATTTTTGATGAATTTTGTTTTAGAAGTTGTTTTTCTTTTTCCGTCTCTCTCCTTTATGAAGTCCAACCTCGTCTCTCCGCGTCTCTTTTCTTTCCTCTTCACTTCATTTTTCTCTCCCTCGTCCCTCTGCGGTTGGACCTCACTACAGTCAGTCTCTCCATCTTTGTTTCTCCAACTCTTCCCGTGTGTGCGTGATGAACAGTGATTCTCTCATTTAGTTATTGACACAAAAATACACCGTTAATGTCTGTCAGATTGTTATCATGTCATTGGTTTTAAGGTGAAAACACTTCGTGCGTGTGTGTGTGTGTGTGTGTGTGTTCTGCCTTGAGGCCCCACTGCATGTTCATACACGCCAAAGCCGGTTTGAGCTCTGGACTTATTCACACACACAGTCATCCTGTATTTCAGGTGATGAAAGAGCTGGTTTACTTTGCATACAGAGAGCGATGGAGAGAAAAGAAAAGAGGAGGGACAGGAGGAGTCACACCCAGCTTCTATTGTTGTTGCAACTCCAGCAGGAGGAGGAGGAGGAGGAGGAGGAGGAGTCTCCTGCACACTTCTCTTTGCATCCATCTTTACACTCTCTGTGTGCAGACAGTCTTTCTCATAACCGACAGAACTTTGTTTTAAAAACCCCGGTCCCGAGCGTCTGGGTGACGTAGGGCTGCAGCTAAAGGTTACAGCAGACGACGATTAACTGTTTAGTCAGAAAGCAGCAAACGTAAAGTAACCAGACATCTGCCACCAACAGGCCATGTGAAATTAAAACGTAGGCCTGTACAGGTTTCCAGCGTCAGCAGGGAGCTGATGGGCAGAAACCTTCTACAGCGTTCATTTTTTGTTACCCAAAGAAAACACATCTACCTGCGGCGCTGCGGGTTCGGACGCTGCAGCCATTATAACAGGATGTTTACCCTCGGTACCGGACGTGCTGCTCGGTTGGGAAGCGGTGGCACTTGAAATGATCGTTTTACAGACATTACAGCTCGGCACTGTTGGCATCTGTCTTTGTGAAATGATGCCACGCTTTGTTCTTCCTCTCCGCCATGACTGCAACAGTCAGAAGAACATGCCGACGCTGATGAAAGACACTGACGACTCCGATGGATCGCACAATTAGGAACCTGGTTCTCGATTCCCGTTCCCTCATATGAAGGAACGGGAATCAAAGGCTCCAGACGTCACTGTACCCCGTGTTTTCCACTCGTAGGACTGAGCTCCTGCCTCTTCTCTGTCTACTTATGAAACACGTATGCAACAAAAACTCACAGCAACGTCACGCTCGAGTGTTTGCGTCGCGTACGTCCACAACAGTAGAGACGCGCACACACACACACACACACTCAGCAGCAGCAGTTGCAGTCAGTTGCTGTTGAAGTGAAGCATCTCTGCAGAGGACACGCTCTCTGATAGACTGACGGATAACAGCAGCCTGTTGAAGCAGAGGACACACTGTTATGGATGTGGCCAGCTGTGTGTGTGTGTCTCCCTCCCACTTCTCCTCTCTGACACACACCAGTATCTGTCAGCCTGCAAATATGTTGGACTCTGTGTGTGTCAGAGTGTGTGTTTGCCTTTCTTAACCCCCCCACACACACACTCACACACACATTAACACACATGCACACACTCCCAATTGTGTTAGCAGATATGCAGGCGGTGTGTGTGTGTGTGTGTGTGTGTTTTTTGCCAGCTGCTGTGTGTGTGTGGATTTATGGAGTATGTGCGCTGTGCAGAGGATGAATGTGTCGTTTGTTGAGCGGAGAGACAACTGGTTGAGGATGATGGAGGGAAGCGGAGGAGGAGAGTTTGACTCCTTCAGGGAGGGATGGAGAAGTGATGGAGGGATGAGCAGAAAAACAGAGGAGAGTCCAAGCTAATTTATTTGTGTGCAGGAGGGAGTAAAACAAAGGACAGAAGTGAACTAGCCTGGCTGCTATCGGCTCCCTGCCAGTTCAGCTTTGTAGTTAAAGGAAAGGTTCGCTACGAAACGATAGTCAGGTGCCCAAATGAGCATTGAAATGAGAGAGAGATGGAGGAGTGACTTTTAGCTCATGAATAAATGAAGCAGAGGTATAAAGTAGCGTGTGTGTGGGGTGTTAGCTGCAGCCAGGTTAACATCTGCTCACTGCTGTTTCAGTGAACACACACACACACACACACACAAGTGTTGGCAGAAGTTGGTGTTTGTGTGTTCCAGGTTAGCATCCGGTGACTGGAGAGTGAATAAAGCTTTAGTGAGACAGAGACAGAGAAGGGAAACACAAGTGGCTGCATCACACACACACACACAGCGTATCAGTGTAGCTCGGCCAGGTTAGCATCTGCTAGTGTGGTTTGAATGAATAGAGGCCTCACAGAGGAGAGAGCAGAGGTCGTTGGCTGTCTCCGACACCTGTTGAAGTGTGAGAGTGAGACAGCTGCTCAGCATGTTGACAGGGACCCCCTGCTCTGACTTATTGACCCCCCCCCCCCCCACACACACACCACTGTGGCTGTAATTACAGAAGAAAGCTGGAGAAGGAGGATGGAGAAAGAATAGACTTATAGAAAGGAGGAACATGGTAAATGAGGGCACACACACACACACACACACACGCACACACACACATTACTCTTAAGAAGTCAGCTGATGTGAATTTTTGCAGGCTTTTCAATTTCTCGTATTTCCGCCATGTAAATATGAGGAATCAGCCCGAGCTCAAATACAGGAAGTAATACTGCTGCGTCATGACGGGCAGAGCGCTTGTTTCTGTAAAGACATCGTCTGTCCACCATAATGTCATGTCAGGAAACCCCAGAAAAGGACTGAAATGCACCTGAAGCCCGTCGCTGCGAGCGGCGACTCTTGATTTCTGCGAGACGTTCGCGTACATGAAGTTTGCCTTCAGGGATGTCAGCCTGGCAGGCCTTCCTGAGGGCGAAATTCTCCCATGTGATGAGTGACGACGGCAAACGCTGACAAATAAAACAGGCGGCTCAGTAACAACTGGACGGATGAATCGGCCTTTATTTTGCCGCCTCACACCAAACCTCTGTTCAGTCTGCCAGGTGACAGCTGCTAACATCAGGCTGATGATTCCCGTCTGGAAGCACCGCAACATGTCTGATAAATCTCATTCATGTTTGGTTATTAACTGGGCTCCTGTCAGTTTAAGGCCTGTTTACTAAAGCACAAAGAAGGCATTTTAACAGCTCACCCGTTGACCCCTTAACCCATCGCTCCCCCCTTCAGCGGCTTTAAGGTTGGAATCACCTCGAGCCACGCTGTCGTCGTCGTGTGCTGAAAGGTGTTTGCTTGTTAACCATCAGACACGTTCCAGGGACTCGCAGGGATGTTTTTAGGCCGATTCTCAAAGCTCCTTAAATCATCACGCCGTCATCGTGAAACATCTCGGGGCCTCAGGTGAAGGGTCTTTACGAGGCGAGACAGGAGATGGACGGTTTATATGGCGATCTGAGAAACGTTCTTGTGTCGCTCAACGCATGATCAGACTCGAGCAGAAAGTTAACCAATAACTGCGTGTACTGACTCGTGTGTGTGTGTGTGTGTGGTCTGAACAGCTGATAAGGATGCTCACACTCGGGAGAAACGAGTAATAAAAGAACAGAAAGGAGAGAGGGAGAGGAGCTGGAGGAGGAGGAGGAGGAGGAGGAGGTGTTGGTCTCCTTGAGGCAGTTTGCCAGCCAACCAGCTGTGAGGTTACATGCAGGGTGGAGGGCAGCCGGCCAATCAGGGCCGAGCTTAGTGAGCGCGTGCAGGATCAACAATGAAGCGGCTCATCTGGTCTGACTGGATTCTCTCTCTGACAAGACGTTCACTTCTTTCTTGTGTTCTTCTTCTTCTTCTTCTCTCACTTCCTGTTTTTTCTTAGTCACCGAACGCCCTCTCCACACCCTCCTCTCTCTCTCTCTCTCCTCCTTTCTCTTGAACCTCGCTCGCCCCGCTCCATCCATGCTGTGTCAGTGGATTGTGAAACCTGAATGAAACGCCGTGTTTCCCGTCAGAGTCCGTAGGCGTTTGAGTGTTTTCATGATCGATTAATCAGATTTATTTGCCGATTAATCTAAAAGCAGCGGACATACACTCGTCACAACTTCCCAATGAACTTTTAACACCTTGTTTTTACTCTAAATCTCCTCCTCACTTCTCCTGCAACCCTCCATCCTCCTCTCCTCTCTTCAAGTTACTTTTGTCTTTCTTTCCTCTGTTCTTTCTCTGATCTAAGACTATGACTCCTCTCCTTGTCACCTTTTCTTCCTCTTCCGTCAAAGCCCTCACCTCTTGTTTCCTCCCCTCTCCTCCTTGCTCCTTCTCATCTCTTTTCCTCTCCTCCCTCATTGTCTCCTCTCCTCCAGGCTCTCTGCACTTGTTCGTGCCTGTCAACCAAAGCAGAGCAGCATTCTTCAACACACACACACACACACACACACACACACATTCCTCCTCCTGCCGAGTTATTTTTACCGCCGGTTTTCGGCGCTCTGACGGCTGCCGGCCTCCTTTCACAGTTGGAAGCATCTTTTGATGAAAACACAAACTGCCGTCATGTTTTTGCATCGTCACCCTTCCAGTTCAGTCCCAGTCGGCCCCAGTGACTCAGTGACTCAGACGGCGTCACGTTTCGTGGCTTGTTAGTTGGCAGCAAAGGCTGGTTGGAGCCCAGCAGACATCTTAAGTGTTTATTAGGTGTTTGATCAATAAGCTCTAATGTCCACGTTTGATGATCTGAAATGATGCTTCTTTATTTCCAGATTAGCCTTAAACTCCAGCTTAGCTTATTTTTCTGCAGTCTGTCCAGAAAATGATCCATTCGTGATTTGAAATGCTAAATGCTAATGTGGCAGAATGCTGCCATTGCCACAGATGCTATCTACACTTTGGTGCTACTTTACTTTACTACTGTTTATGGTTTATGCTCCTGGTTAAACTCTTTGGAACACTGAGGCAGTCGCATCGTGTGTCTTTATGCTAAGAAGACTTCTGTCTGGGCTCATCAGCTGATCACTGTGTGCGTCTGTTAGCGGCCGTTAGCGGCTCGTTCTCTCCTCTTTAGTAGCGTTAAGCTGCATCTGGAGCTGCTTGGCGCCGCAGAGCTACAGACCATGCAGCCGGCTGTGTCTGTAGCTGAAGTGAGTTAGCGGGGCTAGCTCATTAGCTGCTGGCTTAGCGGGAGCTTTGTGCGCTGGAGGGAGAACATGGTGATAAACCCTTGTTTAGGTGGGAGCCGTGGCACCTCCCTGTATCAGCTTACACCTCCTCTGTGTCCAACAAAGCACTGACGGAGTCGGCAGCAGAACCTGTCTCTGAAGCCCAGGACTCTGATTTTAAGCGCAGTTAGTTAAATTTGTGTCTTCACAGCACTCCATTAAAGATGCACGTCAGTTAACTGGTTATGTGGCTGTAGACATTTTCCTTCCTCCTCCTTTTTTCCCCATCACCTCCTCTCCTCTCTGTCCATCGTCAGTTGCCTCCTAATTAGTCTTACCAAACCTCTAAGCTCTTAATCTTCCCCCCCTTCTTCCCTCCTCATCCATCCATAAATACTTCCTCTGTACGTCCACGAGCCCTGCAGCCTGTTGCATCCCCTCATCCATCCATCCACCATGTTTCATCATTTCTCTCCCTCTCAGACTTTTCTCCATCCATCCCTCCTCTCTCCTCAGTCCTGTCTAACGGTAGCAGCAGCAGATTACCAGGATCTCCACGCCGTCTTGAGCTCAGCTAAGCCCGTTTTCTTCTTCTTCGCTTGTTTTAATGCAGCAGCAGGTTCCTAATGATGAACCACGCAGACCTTCTCTTAAACTTTACATGCAAAATATCCCATGTTTTGTATTTTATTTTTACCTGTATGATGGGAATCTGCTGCCTTACATTTTTTTTTCTTACATTTTCAATGAACGTACGTGTTGCTAAACAAGACACACAAGTTGTTTTTTGACCACTGAAGAGGAAGAAGAAGTCAGGTAAACACTTGAATGACGTGCACATCATTTCCCCTCAAAGCTCTGAATTGCGTCTGATTTATTATCATCATCATGGCACAGAGTTTGCCGGCATCCTGAGCGAGCTGTCCAACGTCGGTTTGATGATCTTGTGTGATTTTTGACACCAAAAAATAGAGGTCACGTAATGCGTTTACAGGCGTGTAGTGTGGACGACGGAGGTTATTTCTGAAGTGGTGAGCGTTTTACAGTGAAGAGGTATCTGTGTGGATGGAGCCTGAATCCCTCTGTAGGTGTGCACCACCTCGTTCGGTGTCAAGTCCCTCCTGTGTTCTCGTGTCAGATGGTTCTCCTCTTCGCTCCGAGTGTCTCCCTGTTTACCTGACGTCAGATACCAGGTATCGCTGTGGAGTCGGTGTGTCCGTGCACCGGCTGTTATCTGACGGGGGGATTGTATCAGCGCAGGAACAGTGGGACACACACACACACACACACACACACACATCGACCTCTGTACTTTAAGGATGTACTTTTTCTGTGTGTACTGCTGCGTTTATGTGTGAGTATATGTTGTATCATTTTCTAGACTCGAGTGCACTGACGAGGTTCAATTAATGAGCTTCCTGCGCCACCTTCTCTGCTTGTGTCTTCTTCCTGACAGCATGAACAAGGACAGTAGAAACTAATCTGGTGTCCGTTTTAATGTCTTTTTTACAGTGAAAACTTTTTTTACATCGCCGAGAACAACTTTGCTGCCGATACTTTTAATTTAACGTGCAGTAAAAGCCCGATGTTGTTGTGCAGGACGCATCGTGCTTGTAGTGTGAAACGTTCGGTGAACATGTGCACGTGATAAATGTGTTTTGTTGTTGTTGTTGTCTTACAAATAATCTGCGTACGATGCACGTCTGAGTTCGTGCGGTCGTGTGTGTGTCTGCCTTGGCATCGTATAGCACAGTATATAGTGTGTATTCACTGTGTGTGTGTCACTGACTGTCTCTCTGTGCTCTCCCCCCCCTGCAGTGTGAGCAGTGGTTTGCAGACTCACACACAACAAACCCCGCCCCCTCCCGCCCCGCCCCGAGACACGAGCGAGCAAGCGAGCGAGCGTTGCTTTACGAAAAGGACGGGTAAATATGCTCCTCCCTCCTTTCATCCACCCCTCCCTCCATGCTGCTGGCTGTTGGACCAACACACCCATCGCTCTGCCTGCCGTGCTTCTTTATATCATGTCTGTCTGTCTGCCTGTCTCTCAGCCCTCACTTCCGATACATCGCGCCACACACCATCAACCTCTTCTCATCCGCTCATTCCCCATTCTTCTCCATCGCTCAGCAGCATGGCCGTCATCCCTCCATCGCCGCCCTTCGCCCCCCGACTTTTTTCCGCTTTCATTCCCCTCACCTCACCTTTTCATTCTTGAGCCGCCTTCCATCCCCCCCCCCACACACACGCCTGGAAACGCTTCCTCGCTGCCTCCTCATCATGTGATCACCTGTGCAGGTAGACTTTGCTGCTATGACTGCAGACGCTTTGTTCACGTGTGCTCTGCTGGTTTCATCGTTAACAGCCTTCGCACACAGTCATGAGATGTTTGGTTCAATTTAAGTCATGTTTTCAACAGGATAAAGGTCTTTTTTTGTGTTCACTGATCAATACATCCGATCAAAGCTAATGTGAACAGCTGATAAAACAAACGACGCGACAGTACACAGCGGTTGTTGTGATTAAAATGTTAAATAAATCCTAAAAAGGCAAATGGAGTAAAGTAGAATAATGAAACAAACAGTAAGTTTTGTAAGAGAGAAGAGATGAAACGGCCTCCCAGACAGGATGAACGAGTGCATGTGTGACAGACGGAGCGAGTTGAGGAATCTGCATCCTGATTGGCTGAGAGCTGGCAGACATTTTCCACAGTCTGTCTGTTCAGTGGTTGGCTGAGACACTGCCCCCCCCCTCGGCCTCCTGGCTGTGGTATGCCGTACAGTAGAGCTGACACACCGTCGATGCTATCTCAACACTTTATCACGCCGGGTCTAAACTCCACTGCACCGCAAACACACACACACACACACACACACACACACACACACCAGTCAATCTGTAACCAGGCTGGAGGAAAACACACACACACACACACACACACACACACAGAGCAGGGAAGAGCCTGAAAGACAAGATGATGCAAGAGGAGGAGGAGGAGGAGGAGGAGGAGGAGAGTCGCGGTTGCTCACATGCACCGGTTTTCTCTTGCAACCAAAGTTAAACAGAGAAACCTTTCACTTTTGGCAAAAGATGGAGCAGGAAAGCAGGACGAGATGCACTAAAACGGCCAAAGGTATGCGGCCACAACCTGTCCAGCGAAAGTTAAACTAACTCAGGTCGGAGTTTAAGTGCTGCTAACAGTTAAAGGGGTGCACCAGCTGAAATACGTTACAGCTGACACCTTTAGCAGGTGTAAAGTCCTCCATAAAATATCGGCTGGCATGGCCCATCGTTCTGAATATAATTATAATAAATTATAATTACACTACAGGATACTCGTATATGTGTATGAATACATGTTGTGTACTGGGCTCGTCTCCAGCAGACCTCTTATGCAGAAGTCAACACGTCTTTGTGAGTCGCCCACAGTGAACGGGTGGTTGCCCTGGTTTCAATAGGTTTGGGCATTACTGTTTTAGACGTTAGTTTGTCCCGTTCCCGCTTCAACATGACGGTGCCCCCTCCCCGTGCACAAATAAAGAAATGGTTAGGCCTTGTCAGACAGCATCGGTGCTGGGACTGAAGGGGACGGCTTCCAAAGTCGCACCATCACACGTGGCTGTAATGTTCAGGTGTCCACATACCTTTGGCCATGCGGTGCAAAGGAAAAGTGTTGGGATATTCTGTGTTTGGCTTCATGAGTGTGTGTTGGCAAGTTAGGGCAAAGTCCTGGCTGCGAGGGGAGCGGAGGAAGGAGGGAGTGCAGAGCAGTGGAGGATGGGTAATGGCAGCTGAGTGTTAGGTGGTGTGTGGGGGCGGAGGTGTGGGGGTGGGGGTGGGGGAGCGAGTGAATGCCCATCAATCTCTCTCGCCCTGAACACACTCGCACATGGGGAAGCGGCAGATCACTCTCTTGTGACTCCCATGAGCGTGAGCTTCCTGTTGTGGTCGAGACACAGAAGCAGAAAGAGACGGCGCTGAAGAGCGAGATTCTTTCAGTTTCTTCAGACACGCACGTAGTTTGGTGATTAGCTTGGTTGGCCGGCAGCAGTTTGATGTTTAAGCAGATTTAAATGCTCAGTGACGGGATAGAAGATCACCTGTTCTACTGGTACACAGCTGGCCTCCTCTGGAGAAGTGACATCACGTTAATGTGGTGCTGTTTTATGTCAGTGAATGTTTGCTAACCTTGCGTTAGCATACTAGCTTCTGAGAAGCTGTAGCTTCTCAGTATCCCCTTTGATTTGTTTTTGTAGTCAACATTAAAAATTAAAATACTCAAATATATATATATATAACCATTTAACCCCAGTAAATATGGGTCCCATCTAATTTGCTAACTAATTTTGCTTGATTAGCATAAATGTTAGTATCCGTGCCATTTCATAGCAGTGTATACTGCCACCATCAGTACTCTGTCAGAGGTGGAGGAAAATAACTTGTATAGCTTCAGCTGCTAACAGTATTATTTCTCTGAATCACTACGTCAGCAGCATAAGTAACTGCATGAAATTATTCTCATTAGAACTTTTCACCCGACACTAAAATATAAAAATAAAGGTTTAGTGGCAATTTCATACTTGCGTATAATGTTTAAAATAAAATAGCTGCCACGTTTTACTCACTTACTAGTTGTCTAGTCTTGTAATTTCCAGTTGTACGTTGACATGAACAGCCTTGATAGTTTTTTAGAGTTATAGTTGGAGTAATATGATCAGTAATTTTATGTTTGTGTTTTGTTGTTGGATTTATGAAGGTTTGAGGTGAATAAAGTTTTAGAACGTCACCTAAACCCACTACCAGTGGAACCACTTACCAAGGATTTAATTTAGACAAATTGACCCTTAAGTTAGTTGCCAAGGAGAACAGTTGACTGTAGCTAATGAAGCCTGGATGTACGTTTGGAATGTGGGTTTCCCTGCGTTGCGCTGCACGACTGTATGTGCGTGAAGCCATTTGAATGAGATGAATGGATGGTGAGAGAGAGAGACAGAGAGCGGCAGTTAGGAGGAGGTAATAAATAGCCAACATATGGTGACTGGATCCTGTCCTCCCCCCCACTCCTCTATCTGCCCCATCCCATCCCTCCATCCCTCACATCGGGTCTCTCCAGCTAAACGCAGACTGTTAGCCGACACCCGGGAGGACACGCAGACAAATATCGCACCTCGCAAAAAGAGCGATATAAATATAAGTGGTGAAGGTTGGAGGCACAAAAAGAGGAAGAGTTAAAAGCAGAAAGAGAGCTGAGGATGAGGCCGAGTCCTGCGGGGCTGTTTGTTTTCTACAGCAGGTGTCAGTTTTGTCAGTTTGCCTCTGGCTCTCTACCCCGTGGGGCTGTAAATGATGCTAGCCGGCTGCTAACACTCCTTAGCTTGACCACTAGGGGTGTTAACGGTGCACAGTTTGGTTTGTTTTTGGTACAGCAGGGAAAGTAGGCTAAATAAATGCGGAACGTTTATTTATTGAGCTAATTGAACATTTAAACTGTGGCTCAGCCATTAAACACTCGCATCCGACTAGCATGGTTTAGCTAACGGAAAATATTTTGATATAGACCTGAGGGTAATATTCTAATTTAACAGTAATTATTTGATTAACAGAGCGTGCTAATCTGAAAAATATGTACGTGTACGCCTGCCATTACAACCCGACCAACATCAGAATGGTAGTTAGCCTCTAAAGACAGCATCTATATTCTATCCAACAATGCTAACTGTTAGCTTCCTCAGCTACGAGGCAAATCGGGATGATTTCAGAATTATACATTAACTAAAGACGTAGTGTGTGATCCAGGAGCTGATGTGGACAGAGTTTTCACTTGTAGTGAAGTGAAACTGGAAGCACGTCCCTGCTGGGACTCTGCTGTCCAGACTTTATGTCCCAGCTGTCATGTCGGATGAACGGAGGCAGGGACGGAGAGGATTTATGGGGCTCAGGTGACGGGGAAACTTTTCGACTCCCGCCCTTCAGCTCTCTCCCTCCATCCCACACATTCATCCGCCTCTTCATCCATCCATCCCCCGCTGTAATGGCTGTCTGTCACCGGGTTACATCTCCACACAGGTGCCGCACACAGCAGGAGCTTCATGCTGCGAGATCGTTGACCTCCGTGTGACTAAACCGCTTCTGCTAGCTTGTTTTTTTTTTTTTTTTTGCCAAATCAAAATTAAAACATCTGGTAAGCAGCCAAACTATATCTGGTAGTGTGGACTCATTACGAACCACAGGCCAGCTGATGTGTGTTCCGCTGAGGGCAGGGTGGAAACGACACACAAAAAAACAAAATTAGGTTCTTAATTTTCACACTTTTTAAATGTTGTACGTCCTAGCAGGAGCTTCCTTTTTGTAATACATTGACTTCCAAAGGTTTCTACAAGTAGGATCCATATTGTCTAAATTGATTGCGCGTGTAATTTCTAGGGCTGCAGCTGACGATAAATGGGATTAGCATATAATCTCTCGCACGCGGTTCAAAATAATGTCACGGTGCAAAGGCCCAAGTTGACGTTGAGTAGCTTGCTTTGTCCAGCCATTTGCCCAAAAAACAAAGACACTTACTTACTTTAACATCATGGACGACTTAAGAAAACCACGTTTGAGGTAACCGCGGCAACAGTGCTTCTGCTTGCTGTTCCGTGTTAGCAGTAAAACTCCCAGCGGTTAGACTGACCTCCCCTGAAGCTGGGGATCATGTTGTTTTTAGTTTTATTTTCTTCTGACATCGACGCTGCATTGACATCGTATGATATAGATGACAGTGGACAATATAGAAATATATGTCTGGGTTTACGACCTTGAATGTATCCATCTCTATGCTAAAGAAGACCAGTCTCCTAATCGTAATCTGGACTTGGATGTTGATATGACTGCTATTTACTGGTAACCAGGGTCCGAAATTAACACCCGCCAAGCGCCAGATGCAGGTGGATTTTCTGTGATTTTTTTATTTTATTTTTGTGCCTCACTGTTCACCGTACGAGACATCAGCTACCACGTCTGCTGCTAGCTAGCATTAAAGCTAATTAAATAGCTATTATGTGGCGATGTTTACACAGAGGGTTATTGTGGAGGAGAGCGAGGAGTATGATGAAGAGGTTTAAGTTGATTACAAGGTTTCACTTTCAAATTCACTTTGACGTTTGGCCGGTAATTTGTCTTTAATCTAGCAGCGAATTTCGGACACTGCTGGTAGCTCATGAATGGCTCATGAATTAATTTCCCAGTTGACTCTGCTGTTTGTCACTTGTATTATCTTGTGTGTTTTGCAGCAGGTGAAACCTGAAATGCACAGATTTGAACAAAACAAATGCTAAACCCCACAGGTGAATTACGTCAGCGGGCCCCTGGACACGGGAGCCTTTCTTACATGTTCCGCCCGACAGAGTTAACTCTTTTAAAATGAGTCGGGATGGTTTCTTCCTACATCTTCAGAGTGAATGTTTTGGTTATTCCGTCAGTTTTTCAGTAAGACTTTTTGGGGCTCTGTTATTGACATTAATGACTAAACCCTTTGACTATGCAACCTTAGTAACAGCTTCTCTGACTCAGGGCCCCCGGAGTCCCGGGGCCCCTGAGCCTTGGCGCCTCCTTAGCTCCCAAATATCTCAGTAGGTTGCTTGTAAAGTTGCTCACTTTCATTTGACATTTAGCCTTTTTTAAACACAGGTGATACTAACCTGAAGCACTAAGACGGTGAGATGTTCTCCAGCATCCCACTCTTCTGGTTCCCGCTGCGAGACGTCACATGTGTGTTGGAAGTTAAAAGGAGGCCGTGAGGAAGAGGGGGGAGTGATGAAGGAGAGAGGAGGCGGGGATGGATAAATGGAGCGCCTCTCTTTGTTTGCAGCACTTTGGCACAGAGCGACAACTTTTCCATTTACTCTCCGGCTCCCACATGGTGACCTTTTTATTTTTTTTTTCTGCGTTTGCATGGATGTACAAGAATGTCAGGATGGCGTGTGCGTGTGTGCGTGTGCGTGTGTGTGTGTGTGTGTGTGTGTGTGTGTGTGTGTGTGTGTGTGCGTGTACGTGTGTGTGGTAGCGTGAGACTGATGTCTGGGAGCAGATGCAGTAACATCAGCCATCACACACACAGTGATGCAAACGTCCAGTACAGAGTAGACCGAGTTCTACACTCGGACTCACACTGTGAGTGGGTTTGAGCAGATCTGAGGGATTCGTAGTTATTGATCCAGAAATGGGACAAATGTTAAGAACTCAAGGATCAGGGTTTTTAGCCATGCTAGCATCGTTGCTATATGGAGGGCAGTGATGGCCGGTTGGTTAGTCCAGCAGAACAAACCGGGCAGTGGCGGCGCTAATTAGCAGTTGTTAACCATCTTGGCGCCGTAGCATGCTATCATACCAGCTAACGTACCATGCTAAAATTTTAGCATTTAGCTCAAAGCACCGCCGTGCCTCGGTACAGCCTCACAGAGTTGCAGATGCTTCGAAGCTTCATTTTATATGTAAGTTACAAGTAAAGGAGGTCAGAGGTCACAGGGAACCACCTTCCCTCCTTCAACACTATCTCGCTGCGGAAAAATGTTTCCCTTTTCTTTCTTCCCTCCCTCCTCCCTTCCATACATCTTTATTTCCTTCCCTTTTCCCTCCCCATGCCCCCCCATCTCCTTTTGAAAACACCTAATCTCCCCTCTTCTCTCCTTGTCATCCCCTCCTCTCCATCCTTCAACCTCCTCCTCCTCCTCCTCCTCTTGCAGCCGTCTGTTGCCATTCATTTCAACAGGCTTTAAAATGTGCTGCCTGAGCACTTCATTAGCCAATCGCAACGTCCCGTGTGTGTGTGTGTGTGTGTGTGTGTGTGTGTGTGTGTGTGTGTGTGTGTGTGTGTGTGT
>JAVQJF010075073.1:0-28238 GCA_036023855.1 Gadopsis marmoratus
CCCCCCCCCCCCCCCCCCCCCCCCCCCCCCCCCCCCCCCCGGGGAGGCGATAGTAGGAACAAAAACATTAAAAAGGAGAGAAAAGAAAGCAAGAGCCTGAACGAAAACAGAGGGTGTTGGTGTATAGACATTGTGTACACAGCTGTGCATCACACTAATAGAAACAGCTGGACTGAACACTGAGCAAGTCAATACACTTTCATTATTATTCACAGCAGAGGCTGATAGAGTGTTCTTTGTGTTGTGTTCAGGCTTTATTCACATAGAAGTGTGTGTGCGTGTGTGTGTGTGTGTGTGTGTGTGTGTGTGTGTGTGTGTGTGCACTCAGTGTCCTCGTGTGTCTGCAGCAGGGTGGGTGGGCTGCGGGGGCCGTCACCAGGTGTTGTGAAGCAGAGGGTGGAGCCGAAGTACCAGGTGAATTTCTTGAGTCCGCTGACTAATCCCGTGTGGCGTGAACCGGGGTAGTCCGGGGTTATGGTTACCACGGTAACGTCCTCTGGAGACTGCTCTGGCCATACCAGCAGCTGCGTTAAGAGAGAAAGATGGTTACTGGTGACATCTAGGTTCCCAGTAATATCTACTGAATTGTCTTTCATCCGGCAGGTCACCGCAGCACCTAAAGAGTCCATTGCAGTTATTTGTTTGTTGTATATTTCCATTATTTTCTGATTAGCCATTCATTTAACTCAGCAGTATTAGCTTCAGGCTACTAAATCCAAATCATATTATTCAGACTGCATTTATGAGACAAAACGTATTTGCACCACAGTATGGGCTATGGTGAATCTATTTTTGAATTAGGCTGATACCCAAGGGTTTTTTGTCATTAAAGTTTAATACTGCCAAATGCTATTTACAAATTTGTCGAAATGGCAAAACAATATTCATGTTTCATTTCCCCAAAAAGTTATCTGCATTCCAAACATATTAAAATTTAAGCATTTATTTACGTATGAATGTGACCACTCAACATAAAATCCATGCTAGCAGGCCAATATCAGTCATAACAGCATCTGAAAACAAACACTAAGTTTGATTATGAGTCCAACTAAATGTCTAATGCAAGGTTAATTTGTCTCTATTGTGAGACTTGATTTATATTCAGAACCACATCAGTTTTGTGTGCGTTATTGCTTTAGCCACAAAAACAAACAGTGAAAAGCATACATTTACATATTCATAATGAGAGATAAGCCATAGGCAACACTGTGATATGGTACATAGTTCCCGGTAAAAAAAAAATAATGTCAACTTTTCATTAGAATTAAGTAGTGCAATGGGTTGGTGGTGGGTAAATGATAAAAAAAAAACTGTTATGATTATGAGCTGCATATGATTATATAATTTTTTTAATGGCATATTGTTGCTGAGACATTTACATACATTTGCTATCACTGCATTGCCAGTAGGGATGAAAAGCTAAGCTTCTATTTGTAACTGTGCTTGATCTCCAACTTCATAAACTCTGACCTGTAGGCACAATGTCTCACTACTCTGTGCTCTAAACGTTTTGCATACACTCCCACTGTGTCACCTGCTGTGTCAAAGCTACAAAGTATTCTAGACGAGTTCCTCTGTCTTCTGGTTTATTCTCTGCCCACTAAATGTAACACTGTTGGTTAGGCAACAGGCTTGTTTTTGTATGTTCTATCACTGATGGCATACAGTGCCTGACCCATTCTCTCCACACTCTCCCTGTAAAGTATGAATCCCTATCATTACATGGGTAGCCTACAACTTTAAGAGAGCGCCTTATCTCAACCTCTGCTAGAAAGTGCAAGTTTCACACTACATCCAGGCCACCTTGTGTGATCCACTAGTCTCTGTTCAATGCTCATGCAGCTTTTTAAGAGTAAAATTCAAGCACTTTTCAAGGCACCTAAACCCATAATTTCCAGTCTCTCGAATCATGACATCTAAATTGTTACTATAAATGCCAGGAGACAAACAAATATGACGACATCATTTCACTTCAAATATTAAAAAACATTTGGTTCACATGAGTGATTGTGTAGATGAAGAAACAGCAGATTATGTTGAAAATCATGCATTTTTCAAGGAGTATATTCGCATTCAAGCATATTCCTAACTTTGAAAACACAAGAGTAATAATTAAGCATTTTCCAAACCATCAAGACTTTGTACGAACCCTGTACAATGCCTTTCATTGTGCAAGCACACTAACGTTCCAGCACTACCATGTCTTCATCAGAGTCAAACTGGACAAAGACATGAGGCAACCTAGAACAGGGGCACAATTGTCATTGGATAATTGGTTGAACAAGATGTCAAATCTATTGGATAATGGATCCAAGGGTGGGATGTCCAAGTTTCTGTTTCATATAATACTGATGTAGTCAGCCCATACTCTATGGTGAGAGAATATCTATCCCCATACTTACTAGTAAGATTTTAGACAGACAGACAGGCAGATAGATAGATAGATAGATAGATAGATAGATAGATAGATAGATAGATAGAACATCTTGGAACTGTAGCTGTTATTTATTTGTTTATTCAGTCAATATGCTTCATGCTATTTACCCATTCTGTGTTTTTTGGGTATTATGGATTGAAGCTGCTCAGCCCCTTGACGTTCACAGCTACACATTTCGCTCTGAATAGATCTGCGGAGTAAGTGTTACAAAAACACACTAAGTTGCCAAATACACCAAAAAAAGAAATGTTCAGGGATTAACCCTGTAAATTCTTTTCCACTGTACACACTGCTTCATATTACCTCTGCAATCTGCAATAGGAACCAAATCAATCTCCCATTAGGGAAAAGTCTGTGATTCGCAGAGACAGTTGAGTGGCTGCTTTCTCTCTGCCTAAAGGGTGCTGCACTGCACCCAGTCTGTCATGGTAAAATGAGATTTTCTATTGTAATTTATTATCAGCACAGTACAGTTTGGGTGCAGTAAAATAGTGCTGATCTGGCACCCTAAAGCATCAGGTTCTGGGATGATTAGGTCTACTGTTGCTATAGTAACGCGTGGATTCTGAACGAGATTGTAAAGGAAACCCAAAGTGCCGAAGAACACAATACAGGACTGTCCCTTAGTAGACCTTGGTCCAGAAGAGGGATAGTACACTATGATACACAATGAAAAAAACAGCACTTTGTGCTGCCATATGTTACCTAAGGTCTCAGGCAAAATACTTCACAAGGGTTTCTTTATACTGGGCTAGTAAAGACTTATTTTGTTCTGCATATTTTCTTTCTGTTCTGTTCTGTAGACCAGCTGAATAGTTCACCGTCCATGCATCGTTTATATAACATCTTTTGTATAGAAGAGAAGCCATGGAGTATTCAGAAAAAATTTATTCTGCTTAATGTTTAAAAAAATCTGTTTAAAGGAAAGCTCTGTTCTCTGTCTGTTAGTATGCTCTGAATACACCTCATTTATGATTATCAGTAAGCATAGATAGATAGATATATAGATAGATAGATAGATAGATAGATAGTTTTATCTGAATTCAAACTGCCATATCATGCCACTCCAACAGAAAATCTGAACTAAGTCATAAACTGTTTCAAGGACGTGTAGATAGAAGACATGAAACTTGTCTTCTCCCTCCGGCAATCAGTTTGAGCTATATTATTAAGGCTATTGTATATAGCCAGTGATCTGTGGGGGAATGAGATGAGGCTTTGCTTCATATCCTCCTTTAATTAATATCATTATCTACTGTCCTCTAACCAGCACAACACACCCAAAGACGCACACCCACATGTGCAGAGCAGCACTGTGAGGCTCCACTGATTTGGAGGGTTAATGGCTGATACACAGAGACAGTATCAGAGAGCCACACCAAAACAGATGGAAAGCCATATAGTATTTATCAACCAACAAAGACACCAACATTCAGATTCTCTAAAACATACTCGCAGACCCACACGGACCCAGTGATGCACAGCAAGAATCTGATGTTTTCTTTGTCATGTTAATCAGTTCCTTAGGGGTTGGTTGCCAGAATGAAGCCATGAAGAAGAAGTCACATACCAGAACTAGTACATAAAGACCACTCACACTATTCAGTCCTTCGCTCTCACCCTGCTCCCCATTATGCTGCTTCTTCATTATTATCTCTTATTTATCCTCCTCTTTTATCCCTCTCTTTTTCCTATACCTCCATCAGTGTTTTTCATGTCCACGTAGAGCTGATGCCTCACTTGGCTTGGCTAAAGGTAAGGGTAAACAAGAGCAACGCAGTGCATTCTGGTATCTTTGAGCTGAAAGTCCAATGAGAGATAAGAGGTTTTTCACAAAATGTACTCACACACCCACACAGAGGCACAGATTTATTTTACAAGCATATATTTTTTATTTATTATTTATTTTTTATGTTAAATTGATGAATAAAATATGGATAAAAGTCTGGATTGACCTATGTGTTTTTTATGGACTGTTTTTATCCATGGGTTGAAGGTCTAGGACTCGAGATGACTAAAATACTGGATATTGTCTCGTCTGCAGTACTGCATATTTGATATCACTTATAATTTGAATATCTGGAGAGAGGTTGTTTTTATAATACATCTGATGACAAAAGGTGATGAGAACAGACATTTTGAACATTTTAAAGAGGTATCAGATGTTTTAATTTACATTAATCTTTCTATATATCATCGACTAATTTACAATTTAAAAAATTACATTTCTCAGAGGTGAGATCCTGGACATATGAGAAAATGTTATTCTTTTTTTAGATAGGCTAAGGTCTTTTATTTTATCGAGCATTACAAAAATGTTTGAACACACTTTTTTGTTATTGTTGTTTGTTGTGACATACACACATATCCAGAGGCTTACCTTGTATCCCTGGTTGATTCCATTAATAAACTGCTGAGGCGGAGGGTTCCAGGTAAAGCGGATGGTAGTCGAGTTGATAGCTACAACTTCCACTTCCTGCGGAGGTGCTGTGGGAACTAAGCACACACACAACATTTAGCTGCAATGGGTTCACCAAGAGGAAGAGGATGAGTCTTTAGATACACTGGAAAAAGACGTATACAGTAACAGCCCAAAACTGCAGAAATAAACATTTTCAGTACTTGTGCTTTTACTTTTTCAACAAGTAGTGGTTTTTAATATCTCATACAGCACCATATTTCAATATTTCATGTTGAGATGCAGTTCATTTTTTAAATTAAAAAAATCTGCTAAGCTTGCAAAAGTTAAATGCCAAACCTACACTGATATTCTCTGCTGCAAAATGACCTAATTTCTCACTAAAAACATCCACTGTATTCTTGCATTCACGTGTTTTGCATTCAAGTGTGGCCACAGAAAGTTAGACTTGCTGGTTCAGTCCTGTAGCCACGTCAGTCTGCCTTTACTAACCAAGCAGCCCTGTCAACTTTTATTACCAACATGATGTAGCTCATGATTTATTGATTAAAAAGATACAATGTATTAGATACATGAATCGTGACTCTGGATCTGTACTAAAGCTTAACTTACAATAGCACTTAGTGGCACTTCAGTATTAATACTACAATAAAGTTGGAGGACTCACAAGAGACAGATCTGACCGAGAACGCTCAAAAATCGAAGCAGCAGAGGCCGAGATATCCAGTACGAGTCAAGCTCAAAAAACACTGGTTCTTATATTTCCCACAATGCAACTTGATAGTGTCTTTTATTAGAAAATGTATGCCTGAATTTGAATTTTGAATCTCAGTTCACAGATCCAACAGCAAGAATTTGCAGTCAAACTAAAGCAGAACAACAGTAATTAATATAGTAAATATTAATTATATAGCAAATAGTCAGTTTGAAGACAGTATAAACTTGGCCAAGGCATTCAACATCCACCAGAGAGAAAAGTTACATGAAGTCAAACAAAACAAGTTGTGGAATATACTGTGTATATTACTACAGTTTGTCCTATGAAATGTACATCATTTGTTCACTTAAAATACAAAAAGAGGCTGGCAGCCGGTAAATATGGTAAACAAACAATGTGCTCACAAGCTAGACAGATTTACTTCATTCTCTCCATGATTGCTCCACTGTCTCTTACAATTTTGTTTTCCTCTTACTTCATGTCAATGTATGAAAGCGTCTGTACATGTGAATCTTCATGCGTTATATGGAGTCAATCTATAAGAGGGTTCATGACATACCATTAAAGCCAAGAAGAGAGCGAGTGTGACTGTGAAAAGTGTGTGTGCGTGTTTTTTTACGTATGTGTGTATGTCTGCGGGCACATGTTATGGTGATTACACTGTAAGGGGTTTATGCTGATGCTGGAAAGCCACAGAGTGATAATGCACTGTTGCATGATGGGAATGCCCTTTACATCTTAAATTTGAGCCAAAGAGGCCAGACGACACACACAGACATACAAGAGCGAGGAGAGTATACTGAGTGGAAAGTGCAGAGACCAGAACAAAAACTAGTGAAAAATGGAAGGGAAGAGATAGTGAGAGGAAGAGAGCCAAAAGGATGAGAAGACAGAGGGGGAGAGGGAAGATTAATTGATGTTAAAGATGCTCTCTCCCCCCCCTGCCATGCTGACTGTACTCCTGGGGACAGGCTTCTAACCCCTCGCAGCTCACAGCTACAGATAAAACACTAAACTTCATCCTCTGGGGGAATCTTAGTATGTGCGTATGCCTCTATGTGAGAGATATTTTCAGAGTTTAAAGCCCAGTTCAGACAGAAGATTTGCGACGAGACGAGCTGAAACTTGCAACTACTTGCGTCGGTCTGCAACGTTCTGAAACCTGCCAGTTTACACCAACGCGACTAGATGAGACGGTGTATCGCTTCCATAGCAAAGACTCCAGCTTTGCAAGGGTTTCAGTGTAGCTGGATATAATTTGTAGCGTCTTAAAATATGAATGAGAATAGTGATAGTGAGTTACTTGCTACAGTTGTATGTCTAGGATTGATGACATAAACATAAAAAACGTCACTACAAGCCTGTTAGGCTGTTGAAACAGGTTATGTGCCTTACGTTCTAAAACCTGAGCTGAGCTGCAGGCGACGCAATCGGCTGCCTTCAGTCTAGCTGAGACGGGCCAGTTTACACCGCTACAACTTTCCCCTGCAGCATTCTGAAAAGGTTTAGTCTCGTCGCGAGTCTTTGGCCTTAGCATTGAGTTCATCCACATCCTCTCAGAGATAGTGAGAGAGAGAAAATGTCCAATCCATCCCAGCCACTCCCATTAAACCACATTAGAATAATTAATGAGCTTTACTCCCTCTCCTGAGTCTATAAACCTGTCCTGAACCCTTGTAATAATGACTGTGTGTTTTATGTGCACGTGTATGTGTGTGTGTGTGCAGCTCAGCCCATCTTTAATAATGATAATATACTGTTGGAATAAAAGACAGGAAGAGAAGAGCACGTGTTTAAAGAAGATTTACCCCCATGACCACTTCCTCATCTTCCTTTACTGTCTTCATTTACATTGCTCCTTCTCTCACTGCCTCGTGCGTGGATTTATGTTTAACAGGCTTGGAAGTGTGTTCATCTGTGCAGCCATCTCTATTACAATCAACACACTATTACTTATCATCAGTACAGACACTCTTTCCCCATTAACCTTCCTCAAGCTCATCCTGCAGCATCCCAAGGTGCTCCTTGGCCAGATGGGAGATCCTGGGTCACCCCTGGGGTCTCCTCCCAGTTGGTTGAAGCTGGCGTGCGTTTGAGGGGAAGCCCCAGGGGCAACTTTAACTCAAGTCTGAACTGTATCAACTGGCTCCTCTCAAAGCTGAGCTCCTCACCCTATCACTGAGAGTGAAGCGTGCGGAGGTAGCTCACTGCTGCTGCCTCTAACTGTGATCACAGTTGGTTGATCTTTACCAAAAAAAGGAAAAATAGTTGAGGATAGTCTATCTACTCACTGCTACCATTATCGTAGACTTTAGTGTAAACATTTAAAAAGATGTATGGGTCCACACTATTGCATCAAAATGTAGATTTCTTCAAGTCAAGCACTTCTTAGGTTGTAATCTAAACAAAAAACAAATATCTGGGCAGGTAAATCAAAACCATTATCACATGCCAGTTTTAAAAAAATAAGTTTAGGTGTATGTGGTTGAGACCAAG
Source organism: Gadopsis marmoratus (assembly GCA_036023855.1). NCBI lineage: Eukaryota > Metazoa > Chordata > Actinopteri > Centrarchiformes > Percichthyidae > Gadopsis > Gadopsis marmoratus. The sequence goes on from JAVQJF010075073.1 coordinate 8,071, forward strand.
GTCTGGTATGTTGACTTAAGGAACTGCCAACAATCTATTAATGGGACAAGAGCATGGGAAATGATTGCTGTCTCATCTTGAAATTCTAATCATCGACTGATTAACTATATTAATAATAACTTTATTTTTATATAGCACCTTTAAAAACAGAGTTTACAAAGTGCTTTGACAGATAAAGCAAAGACAGGATACACAGAAACCATTCATTCATTAACCAGACTGCTTATCCCGAAGTGTCACCGGGGGGGGGGGGCTGGAGCCAATCCCAGCTAACATTTGGGCAAGAGGCAGGGAAACACCCTGGACTGGTCGCCAGTCAATCGCAGGGCAGACAAACAGATATTTTAGAGGGCAACTCGGGGCTCAGTGGGAGCTGGGATCGAACCACCAACCCTGGGGTTAATGGACGACTGCACTATCCTCTCAGCCACAGCCACCCCGCACACAGAAACCAATAAAACAGAAAACAGTAAAAGATAAATAAAATAAAGCAAACAAAAGCAAGATAAAGTTAAAAGATTAATAATACAAATGATTAAAACTCAGAAAATATGATATTAAGACGACATCACATGAAAGCAAGGATATAAAAATGTGTTTTAAGCAGTGATTTGAAAGGGGCCACTGATTCTGCAGCCTTATCTCCTCAGGCAGGTCGTTCCAGAGTCGAGGGGTCCTGATGGTAAAAGCATGGTCACCTTTAGATTTAAGCCTTGACTCTGGAACGGCCAGAAGGGTCCCACCTGAGGATCCAAGGCTGCGAAGTGGCTCATATGGGGTCAGCATCTCTGCTATATAGCTTGGGGCGAGACCCAGGCGTGTCTTTATAAATGATCAGTAAAATCTTAAAATCAGGTCTAAATCGAACGGGGAGCCAGTGGAGAGAAGCCAGGATCGGGGTGATGTGATGTCGTCTGTTAAAACCAGTAAGGAGCCAAACTGCTGCGTTCTAAACTAGTTGGAGGCGAGAGAGTAACTTTTGGTTTATGCCAGAAAGGAGGGAGTTACAGTAGTCGAGTCTCGAGAAAACGAGAGCATGAATTGCTTTTTCCAGGTCCGAGTGTGAAAGCATCGCTTTTATTTTTGGAGATGGTTCTTATTTGATAAAAGCAGGACTGGACAACTGTTTTGATCTGTGGTGCAAAACTCAGATCTGAATCAAATATAACTCCCAAATTTCTGGCAGCTATAACTATAAAGCAATTTATAGATTTGATTTGACTACCAGGAAACACGCCTCACTCTAGCTTGGTCTCACACACAGTTGCCCCCGCTATAACATAATAACAAAGAGGGAACATATGTATGTGCATTAAATGCGAGATTACTGAGATGTGACGTCTTTTTGGTCAAGGATTTAAGGACTCGAAAGGAGCAAGGAAAAGCTTACTTTGGGTAGTTAATTAAAGTTATGTACATTGAAATATAATGCTACTAATATGTGTATTGTATTGTTTGATTGCTCTCCCAGAATGAGAAATAAGAACGTGTGTGTGTGTGTTTGCTTACCTCCCTGCAGGGTGTACTCCGTGACAGGGCTGCTGTACACACCCAAGCCGGCTCCAGTGTAGGCAGCCACTTGGATCTGGTATTGTGTCCAGATGATCAGATCTTTCAGCAGACAGTAGTTGGTCTCTGGGCTGCTGATGTTCTTCCCCTGGTAGTCCCCTGGCAGCCCTGCCAGACGGTACCTACACATACAAATACACACACAGAAACGCTTGTAAATAAGTTGGGTTGTAGCTACACAAGGTAGGAAAGTCAGCAAGTGATTCAGCATAAGTCAAAATCCAGAGACAAATGTATGCAGAAATGAACAATAACACAGCTGAAGCCCAGGTGGTAAAGTAGATCGATCGGCCATTAATCCCTGGCGCTTCGTACCAACAGATAAAGTGTCCTTGAGCAAGAAAATAAGGCTAGAATTGCTACTGATATGTGTGCAGGCAAAAACATGTAAGTCGCTTTGGACAAAAGCATGAAATGTATGAATGTAATATGTACTCAGAGAAATATTGTATGTCCCCAGTCTGGAAAAACTTTGCACATAGCTTAATAATGTAATATAGAATCATACCAGTGTGCAAACAGCCAGTTCAATCCTTACTTATGAAGAGTCTCATAAGTAAGTCGACACCGTTGCATTTAGATCTATACATTATGAATTATGGTTTTATGATTTCATTCCTCATTTTATGTCTTTATATATGTTATCTCACAAGGCAAGTGCAATATCTTACTTATCTCTTTTATTTCTGTTGTATGTAATTCATTGTTGTGTCTTGGGTGTACCACTGTACTGTTTAAATGGCTATGTATTGTATTTAAGTTGATTGTAGCTGTGAGTAGCACTATAGCCCAAACCAAATTTCCCCTTGGGGAAAATAAAGTATATCTTATCTTATACTGTATGTGCCTGAATATTCATTTTAAAATAAACAAAGATTTCACTTTTACACAGTATCGTTTATGTTGGCCATCTGAGGCTGAGAAACTATACCGAAGGATTTTCCATTGGTATGAAGTCGCTTGAATCACGTCAGAATCCCTAAGGAATAAAAACCTTCAATGCCTGGTAGACATCTCTGAATAGTGCACCTTCAAGGCCTTTGCGTTAGTATATGTGATATAAATGTGCACTTAAAAGGATATATGACCCGACTAGACAGGGAGATGTAATACTACTTAGGTATTGTACATATCTGATGGAGCTGAATGGAGTAATAATCCACATGTCAGCATTTTAATACGGCGCCTGTTCAGTGCAACAGGATATTCCAACGTTTCACCGGCTGAGTCAGCGCTGTCACACATGCATACTGTATATACACACACACATACATGCACAACACACACAAACACAGATGCACAAAGTGAAGGCTGACAGGGGATCTCTGTAGTGGAGAGGAGATAACCCCTTTTTCCTCTCTCTCCCCCGACACACCGACACTCACACTGGGGGAGGAGGAGAAAACGTGGGAGATGACAGGAGAAACAGAGTAAGGATCTGCCAGCTGATACAACGAGGAGAAAGGAGAATCCAAAGGGGAGGGAAGTAGGAGGCAGAAGCTCTGTCCCATAAAGCCTAAATGATACAGTGGAGAGCGTCGGTTTGTATTTTCTGAAGTCGAGGCAGATAACACATAGTGAACGAGAATAAAGACCTGATAACTTCTACTGCAATTATATGCAAATTCTTGTAAGTGCAGCTGATGACAGTTTGATTATACCCAGTGATTCACACTTAAGGTAGACATCAAAGTGAAGGACAGCGGGCCAAGGGCAACAAGAGCATCTGTAAAGAATACTTGTGTCTGTGTGTGAATGTGTGGTTATATATGTGATAAAGAGTGAGTAGGGGGAGGGGCAGGAATGAAGGAATATTTCTTTACAATATACAATTTCATAGGTTTTCTCTATATTAGGGCTGCAACTAACAATTCTTTGCATTACTGAGTAATCAGTTGTTGAAAAGAGTGAAAAATGCGTCACAATATTCCAGATTCCAAGGTGACCATGTGATGTTGCTTGTTCAAATAACTCAAACTTAATTTAATTTAATTTTAATTTAATTTTAATTTTCAGTGCTATAAAACAGTAAAAAGAAGCAAATCCTCCCATTTGAGAAGCTGGTACCATGTTTGCCATTTTCCCTTGATAAATTACTTAAATGAATAGTTGATTATCAAAAACTCCCAATGTCTTGAAAGATGAGAATTTTTAATAACAAGATCACCGAAACTAACCGGCTTAGCCCTCCCAGCAAGTAGTCACTACGTCACTTCTAGAAGCAAAGATGCCTTCTGGTGTGACCAGCACTGGGTTGCATGAATTACAACCCATCCCGTAGCAGGTGTAAAGTCCTCCATAAAATAGCGGTTTCACGTTAGCTATTTTTAGCCATTGGCTTGCTTGCTATTGCGTTCAAAGACAATTGGGTGAAAGAGACAGCACGGTAACAGAAAGTGAAAATGTCATTTTTCTGCAACAATATTTTGGCTTTCCATTCCGACTTAATGCCACAGTAGCTAAGATGAACAACACTAACTAGGTTCAGCCTATCGTTTAGTGTGGACTAACTTAAGAGAGGACTTACGTGTAGCTGGTGCAAGGGACAGCTGGTCTTTTTGCTGTACTTTACAAAATGAATTATGGACACCTACCAGCTAATCAGGGCCAAGACTTTTCAATGGCCATGTTATAAAGTCAAATATGTGTGTGCGCGTATGTCTCTGTATACCTGAGTACATATCCCCGGAGGACTCCGTTGAGCTGGGGTTCTGGCGGAGGCTGCCACTGGACCATGATGGACTGGTTTGTCCGTCCGCTGGCTACAATATTCTTTGGAGGAGCGCTGGGTGCCTCCTCCCTCAGCATCAATCTAACACACATGAAAAAAGAAAGAGAGAGAGAGAGAGAGGACGAGAGACAAATGATTTTGATTAAGCTAATTAGGCGTCTTGTAATGAGAATATCAGTTTTGCTTCATCTGCTGTCTAACGTATCACTTATATGGACAGTTTTCACTAGTAGGCTAAAAAGGAATTTTATAGCAAATTCTCTATTCCAAGTGTCTTCATCTGTTCTAGTCTATGGGGGGGGGGGGTCGCTGCCTGCCTACAAACAAATGATCATGTTTGTCGCTGGAGATACACGGGACAGAGCTGCAACTTATTATCGCACAGCTTAAGCAGCTCTGATGGATTCTTATTGAATTTCTGGGCTCATCTCTCTCATCCCTCGTTCTCCTGGTGTATCTTGCAATTTCATTTAATACATTTGCTTTTCATCTCTGACTATATTGTTAATTTATTTCAAACAAACCACCGCTGCCACTGCCGCTGATGGAAACGTTTAACGCATCACTTCCAGTGCAGCAGAGGATTCCTCCTGGGAATGATTGAGCCGACACTGGTGTTAAAAACAACAAATGTAAAAGCGTTCATGAACTCGGTATAAGTTGACTCGCTGTTGTGTTTTATTCACCGGCAGCTTAGAACAACAAAACAGGCATTTACTGTCTGTATGCTGCAGATTACGGTTTGTATTCCGTTTTATATGTCTCCTTTTAATTTGAGGTTTTCCTACTTATTTATACACCAGCCCTCTTTGTTTGGGCAGTTTCTATTTCAACCCCAACCCCAGCTATAAAGTGTGACAGAAACAGATTGTTAAATCGCTATTAGTTGAGAATGAGCAAAGAGCTCGTCTTTTCATTTCCAGTGAGACAGTGCGATCCCTCGCTCTCTTTGCCCTCTTCAACTCACTTCTGTCTCTTCAAACCCCATTTCCCATCTTTCGTTCGACATTTTGATCCCTTTCTCCATTTTTCCCTCTCCCGTCTGCAGACTTTCACCTTTCATCCATAATATCCTTTGGCCTCAATTATTTCATCCTATCTTTTACTCATCTCATTGCCTCCTCTTGTACTCTGTAACGGGCCCCCCCCCCGTCCCATCCCCTCGCGGCCCCACCCGTGATTAAAGCTGCCAGCACTCACATGAGCTGGTCAGCCTCTGGCTTTACTGTAAGCAGCTCAGCTAATGTAATCAGAGCCATATGTACTCACAAACACACACACCAAACAAATTTCTCCCAGCTTAAGACAGACTGCTACATCCGATGGTCTTTTCCCTTCCATGGATTATGTCTGGAGATTTACATCCCTCCAACCCCCTTCACTTCCCCTCTGTGCCCCATGTCTCCCTGAATGATTCCCAATGAGCTATTGAGCCATTAGCCGTGGTATGGCTCTCCGTATTTGTGTGTCTGAATCTGTATGTGTCTATAAATGTGTGTGCACATCTATACGCGTGTGAAAGCAAGGGTGTGAGAGCTGTTAGATAGAGACTTGCGCAGGCAGATATATGGCACAGGCCAGTGGTTTTACAGCTGTGCTTTACTTCCATTAGGTTAGGCACTGTCAGACAGCACCAGGTGCTGCAGGCATACACATGTACACACACACATGCACACACACACACACACACACAGGCTAATGGGCCTTGTGTGAATGAGATGGGCATTAGTGTAGCCGTCTGGAAATGGGGTATATATAATCCTCAACTATGCCACTACTTTTGACTGAAACTGATGGTGCACATTAATGCACATACACAAATTCACACAACACAAACACCCACTTACACCCATACAGTACTGAACAGATGCGGTCATTCACTGTTTAAAACACACACACACAAAAGCACACTGACACACTTACTATATTCGATAGCAGAAACTCCTTGTGAATTGCCTTAATTCCCTCCCAGCCACTTATGAGTAAATATTTCATACAGCGGGTTCAGCTTGAGGACATCAACTCCACACCAGGAAATAAATATACAAACTCCAACCCACCTACCTTTACACCACTTCACATCCACCCAAACACCTACAAACATTCATGCTTACACCCATAAATGTACTGCAGCCAAATAAATCAAACACAGCCCGTAACTGTGCCTGAATGCTGTGTGACACACTTTCTCTGTCCCTTGTTATTAGGAAAAAGAGGACATTTTCTGCAGGAGATGTACATGTTTTCTAGTGTGTGATTGAAAGTGAGGCGGGGGGGGGGGAGCATGTATTTTGTGAGTCCCTCTGCTGTGGGAATTAGCAAAAGTTTCTATCTGTGTCATTCTCCACAGTTTAATGCCCACTGGCTTTCCAAATCCACATACACAGGACTCTTAAATTTAATGGTGTTACCGGGATGTTAAATCTGCATCTATTCAAACTGGATAGTAAAATTTAGATCCAGTAGGGGTAGGGAATTGAGAGAAGAAGGCAACAGAAATGAAAAGGGAGAGAAAGGAAGCAGATGTGACATGATTGGGTAGAAGTAGCCGAATAGATGAGCTTAGGTTCCTCTTGTTTGACACTTTAAGACTTGTCTGCTTTAAAAGTTGTGGTGTTTTGCCTCAGGCTAAAAGCTGCACAAACAAACGAGGGTGACACACTAAAGAGACTCTGTCGGGGAAATAGGGAGTCTTTGTGCATATTCTCACAATGAATCTAAACCAGGAGAGGCACACGTTTGCTATTGTAGATGTGCTTTATGCTTGTCACTTCAATACAGAAAAAAAGATTTGCAGTCACATTACAAGATCGGTCAGTGACATTATTTACTGAATACCAGCAACATCTGCTTCAACACAAATCAAATGTGACACTAGATGCTCTGTCGTAATTGTTGTAGTTTGGTGTGCGGAACATAAGCAATTGCAGGTTTAAAATAAAAAAATGTTTTTCATGTAAAAGGTAGCTGCAGTGATTTTCTATATTTAGTATACTTTCTCGCCTGATGTTGCTTTATTGTCATACTTAAAAAACAAACAAAACAAATAACACTGGCATACAGCCGCTGTGACGCACTCCGTCACTCTCTATTTGACGTCGTCGTTTGTCAGTGTCTTGCAGGTTCCTGGTAGGCGGAGTCCATTAGCACCTGGACAGTCTCCCAGGCGTATTTAAGACCTGGATGTCTCCGTCCACACTCTCTCTTCTTCCCTCTTCAGGCACCACGCTTTGTTTGGTTGGCTTTGGCCATGTTACTAGCTTATGGTTTTACACTATACAACACCTTCCACTCATCACTCATCACTCATCCACTCAGCCATCAGCTAACACACTGACACCACTCATTCACACACCTCATAACTTTAGCATGTTTTTCAGTTATTGTATTTTACTTAATAAACTTGTACACTTTTCAGTTTATAACTGCATAACTCCCATTTTAATTCATGGCTCACGAGCCAGGTCATGACAGTTTTGCAAAAGAATGCAAATCATCCCAATTATAAAATGTAGTTTTTATAAAATCCTTTCATAAAATTAGCTTTAAACGTTTCCTTGCATTGACACATGAATGGGGTTCAATGTCGAAGGTCTGAGGCTATATTTTTTCTACTGTAAGCCCAAAGAAGTATTTTCCATTTATGGCAAGGTATAAAGAAATCAGGTTTTTGTGGGAAAATTCACCTAAAAAAAAACTTTTAGGAATTTAGGAAATACTTCATCATTATGAAAAGCAAAAGGAAATTACAAGTACATTAAGTACATTAGATAGAATCATATTTATGTAATTCGTGTGATGGTAGTTGTAGATTTACCTGTTTTCTGGTTAGAGTTGTATGATGTATCAGGTTATTTCCAGCTTCTAACTAAAAATGTTCACAGTAATAGTTTTATAGCTTGTAAGCTTGTATTTTTTTTTCTCCACAGCCCTACAAACAGTGTAAGATTACACCTATGTGTTTTATCTAAAGCATGCAATAATGAGATGAATCTGGTTTATATTTATGTGTCAAGTGAATCCGTGCTTACATCATTACATCACGTCTGCCTGGGGAATACACTGTAGCTTATTACCTCCTCTTCAATGCATGCGGCATATGTGGACACAGCAAGAACTGTGATCGCGAGAAATGATTGATCCTTTATTGCATTTCCTGCTACATTTTCTGTGTGTGTTGATAGTGAAGAAAACACTGAGCGTGCTGAAGAAATGTCTGTAATCGCCGCCATGTTGCAGGACAAACAATGAGCTCTTCCTCATCTGATACAGCCCTTCTAAGTAAAAGCCTTCTCTCTGCAATTGTCTTGATGTTTCTGTCCTATAGTGTAAACTAAATAAATCACTCACTAGGCTATATGCGCCTTTAGCATAACTGCAGCCACACTTAAACTCAGATATATATTTCAACATTTACACGTTATATTTAAATTGTTAAATCTCTCTACGAAGCACCTAAAGCATTGATTTTTACATCGTGTGTTTATGGTAGAAACAAAAAATTAGTATTTTATCACATATACAGCATTAAAGTCTGATGTGCAGCTGAAAATAAAAAAATAAGAGCAAAGATAATTTAGACAGAAGTTCTGTTGATGCCCAGAATTCAAGGCATTTATCTATCTATGCCTATCTTTTCTCTGCTTTTCTCTATCTTTTCCTTCCTCTTTAAAAAACGGTAATGGTGTGAGCGTAGGTCATGAATGAATAACTGTGTGTGCGTGTGTGAGACACTCCAGATGGTATAATTTGATTCTTCAAATTTAAAGGTGCATTTAAAGGTAATGCTTTTGGACGTCACATTCATTCATATACTCTTGGTGGATGTCCATCTCCTGGGACACTTTTTCCTGGCACAACACTGAACCTGTGCACTCTCCTGAATAGGAAAAAGTGTGAGAAAACAAAGGCAGGGTAATGGTGAAGAGCAAAGAGGAAAAGAAAAAAGCATGAATTAATGCTGTTATGATAAAGATCCTAATAAGAACAAAGTGGGAGAGTGCAGAAGCAGCTGGAAGTTTAAACTTTAATAAGGGCTTTTTGTCATCAATATTACAAGCTGCTTCTTCACTCTCTGTCCTGTTCCCTCACTCTGTCCACATTACTGCATTTCATCATCGCTGTCAGCATTTGGAGCTCCAAGCTTCAGCCGTACATTTTCCATTGCCTGTGTCAAGTGCAGCACATGCTTTGGCATCTGAGACTGCTTGTGTGCGTGTCTTCATCCAGTAGATGAACAGCAAAGTGTGGATTGTTACGTATGAGACAAACACTGAAGAAGGATCCCTCTGCTCTGATACATGACTTGTCTATCTGCCAATCCTTCATGTAGCGAGGACCAATCCAATCTATTCACCAGTGCCCCTAACAACCAACTTTGGACTGTGGACTAGGTTGGACACAAACAATGCACTGGTGCATTCAGAAGAAGGAGAGAGGAACAGGAGGGTGAAGAGAAATGACACATAATAAGCAGAAGAGGATAAGTGGCAAAGATTTTAAATGAAAAAAGAACAGAAAATAGTGCACAGCTGAGGAGAAGGAAACTGACAGGAGACTGTAATCTGAGGTGTGTGAATGTGTGTCGGCAACGTTCACACCTGCTATTGTTGCTGAGAGTCTATTTGGCAGAACTACAACTGGCGTCTGCCTGTGGTCACTCTCTTCAGCCAGACAAAACCATGTTTGTGTGTGTCTACTTTACAATGCACGGCCACATCTGTTGTATTGTGTGTGATTGTCAGAGAGTTGGTGTATGTGTGTAAAATTGTTAAGAGGCCTACCACACCTCCTCCAACCCCCTTTCAATCTATCCAGTTCCATCAGTGCTAAGGCATCATAATTACCCCCATTAGTGTTTTCTCTTGGGACAAACACACACGCGCACACACACGTATGCACACAAACATAAAACATCTGCACTGCAAACTATTTACTTTTCAGTCCAAATCACACTCTCCTTTTTACACACACTTGTGCACACAGACACGCGCGGAACAGTTAAGTTAATCATTTTTGCCATTTAGTTCACTATGTGCAATGGAAGGAGACTGGCAGGGAAATACACACATGAATACACGCAGTCACGCAGACATCTACAGCATGGATGTGAATAAATTGCTCATTGCAAAGGAAATGGATTCTAAACAAAAAGGGCCACTCCCTTCATCCTCACTTTTGTTAGAATTCATCCCTGTTTCCTCCGCCATTGTGAATGCTGTGTCCCTATCCATGTTCATGGCAGCATATACACTATCACACACACACACACACACAAATTAAAGTGCGTGGGTGTGCATACACTATGCCTTTTGACTGTAGAAAGGTTCCAGTTTATTCATTCCCACTTTGTGTGAGGCAGTGTGACCAAGTCTATTACACAGAGACGGAACAGGCTAAAATAAATCTGTATTTCCCACACATCACAGCATTAAAAAATGGTTTCATGCCTTTTAGAAATCATCAGTGAAATAGTAGTGTGACTTGTGAAGTATTGTGAGGTACATGTTTAATAAAACTGGTAGTGGAGAGTGTGTGTCCCAGATGTGTGTCAACGACTGAATGTATCTTTGAATGTGCATATCGTGCTCTTACCTCTGTGTCTCGGCGCTGTACTGACCCCTGCCCACTTGATTGACAGCACAAAGTCTGAACTGATAGGTCCTGGCAGGTGTGAGCCCGCCCACTGATACCACGGTCAACGCAGGATCGACCTCTGATAGGTAGACCTTCCACGGTGAGTCTAGACAGAAGACACAAGATTAGAGGCTGATAATATCTGGCTGAGGGAGGACAAACAGAGACACAGGGACACTGAGGACCCATAAATCAAAAGGAAAGAAGAGAGGAATAGATAAAAGACACAAGGAGGGAAGGTAGATAGGAAGCAGGCGAGTTGGAGAGAATTGTAAACGAAAGTACAACAGGATGCAAAGAAAGAAAAGAAAGGAAGTTTGGAGGGACGAGTGGGATTAATAAAGAAACACAGATGCTTCTGTGTATTGTTGCCAGCTTGTTGCCAGCTTATCTTTCAGTGTTTCTCCTGAAGATATCACAGACAGATGCACTATTATCATCGCACCAGCCACATGCGTATCTGTTGAAGTGAGAAGAATAGTGTGTGTGCAATTTGCAGCGAGCCCAGCGAGTGTATTAGAGCCATTTTCTGACATTGTATTTATAATGGCCCATTCTCTCCAAATACAATCCAAAACATCTAATATATAACACACACACACACACAGCTGTGCACAAAACTGTTGTCCGTGCCTCACTGTATGGATTCAGTCTTTTATGAAATCGACCAGACGTTTAGACATTTTTCATTATTTTGGCGCATCTTTGTACATGCTACAAAGCAGCTGCTGAAATGGTGACAGCAGGAAACTCGAAGTCATTTTCCTACTGTCTCCCTAAAAGTTATCAGAATGAAGTTTACTTAAAATGTCAAACTACATTCACATTTGACAGTGTTGTCCCTCAGTCTGGCTCCTACAGCCATGGACCAAATGCTTGGCTCTGCAGGTGACGTTCACCAGTCCATCCATCCCCTTAGCTTACAGCAGGAGTAAGAGATCTACAACCACCTCCCTTCAATCGGTTTCTCCTGTCTATTCCTCAATCCCCCCTCCCCTCTCTCTTCCTCTATTTCTCTTCTGACAAAGAGCCGGCCTGCTGTTAAAACATCTTTGGCAGAGAGAGGGTGAGAGAGAGAGAGAGAGAGAGAGAGAGAGAGGCGCTAAGGGAGGGAGGAAAATAAGAGAGGAAATCTGGACGTACATTTATGCAGCAACACCGTTTTCCATATGTCTACCTCTTGTAAATGAGTGTGTGTCAGTGCAGGGTAGACAGCAAGTGAACAGCTGTTTGCCACTCAGGGACTATAAAGTATGCCCACACACACACACACACACACACACACACACACACACACACACACATACGTACTGTTCTCAGAGAGCTCCAGCAGGTAGTACAGAAGTGGAGAGTTGCCATCAAAGGGGCGTAGCCAGGACAAGAGGACGGAGCGGGAGTCAGAGTCATTGAGACGGGCAGTCAGGGAGCGAGGAGAGTGTGGCAGTTCACTGAGCACAAAAAAGACAAGAAAGACCCAAAAACATCAGATCTAAGTTCGACAGTGTTTGGAGTATTTTAGAGGAATAATTTGACATTTTGGGAAATACCCTTAACCACTTTCTTGCCGAGACTTAGATGAGTAAATCATTACCACTCTATGTGTACGCTAAATATTATGTTCCAGCTAGCAGCCAGTTTGCTTAGCATTAAGACTGGAAACGGCTAGTCTGGCATGAACGTGTGCATTTTGTGAGCTTTAGAGACCCTGGTAGGCGGATTTTGTTACGCTTGGACAGAGCCAGGCTAGCTGTTTTGAGACTTTCTGCTAAGTTACTTTCCTTGCGGAAGCTACATACTGTATTTACTGTTCAAACATGATACCACTCTCATCTCTAGACAGGAAATTTGAATCTTATTTAACTTTTGGCAAGAAGGCGAAACAGCATATTTCCCTAAATGTCGAACTATTCCAGAGTGTGAATGTGTCTGAACATGTAATTACACATTTATGCATTTGTGTTCCATAAACAAGTCTGTGACAAAGTGCCAAGACTTTTCATTAGACACATATTTGTTTCCTGTGTGTTGTGTTTCTTTCGGATATGTGTGGTGGAATAATGTTGGCACTGAAACCTAGGTTGGTTCCTGGATGTGGTCCAGGATCAATTCCAGTGGGATCTTTTAAATATAGCTCTGGTTTGCATATTTTCATTGTGATATTTTATTCTGTACGCAAACTGCACCACAGCAAATATATTTCACTACATCCATTAAAATGAAAATCTTCAGACATGTGGCCACCCCCCGTGGATATCGGTGCATCCCTGTCATGCTAATAAAGAAAGCAACACAGATATATTCATGAAAGCGAAAAAAAAGTGTCCAGACATTTGATTACGCCAATTTCAGTCCATCATTACTCTCTTTAAAAAAGAGAGGAGTAGTAATGAAAACCAGATCTTAGTGTCAATCAACGCGAATGCTACAGGTGCTAGCAGAGATAAGAAGTGAAGATAATTACAGAAGACATAAAAGAACAAAATAAATATATGTACACTGAAAGCATGGTGACATGTTCCCCTGTGTCTAAACGAGCGGCATTCCATATTCATGAGCTCATTAATTATTTCTAAACAATCATAGATGTCAAGAATGTCTCCTCTGACAGGCTGCAGGCTCTTATTGATTTCATCAGATGATAGAGATAAAATGCTTCTGCTTTGCTGTGCGTGTGTGTGTGGTCTTACGTTTTAATTTTGAAGCGGGCAAGAAGAACACGAGGGGAACGGGGAGAGAGAGAGAGCGTGAGAGGAAGAGCGATATGTGAAGAATAAGACGTAATGTTAGAGGGGGAGGGAGAGTCGTACACCGCCACGAAGAAGCAACGGCGGCGGTGAATGAGGCAGAGAGGGAGCAAGGGGAAATGAGAATGATGTTTTCTTTTCTGAGCTGACATGATCATATTAATTAATGGATGAGCTTAGAGAATGTTAGAGCAACTACCTTCACACAGCCCAGACAAAACACACGCACACACACACAAGGATGGGTCTTGCGGGAGTTGAACCAATAACCTGTTGGTAATTAGTCTGTCTCCTCACCCGCCAACGTCTGTTAGCCTCCCTGACCCACAGTTACTGAGCTAACAAAAATGTCAGTCACAGTCGTGGACGCACGCGCCCGCCCACACACACAGTTGTACAAAAATCCCTTCATTCCCCATATGTTGTTGCACAGCCATAAACAGGGACCCACTTCCTCCCTCTGAGTCTGACATGTGTAACCTCTCGCCGCTGTATAATTCATGCGGATGTGGACTTGTGTTCTAGCTCTCTCTTACTCTGCAGCTGTATTAATATATCATAAGTGCCTTTTTAGACATATATTATACATGTGCCTGTTACTATGTAAAGGCCCACTACATGATAGTCTTCTCTCACAGTTGCCGTAATGAGTGACTGTTGTGCTGTGGGATACGCTTGAAATATGCTTGTGGCATGCTTTAATGCGAGCGTTGGGAATGCCTGCTCATAACGAGACTCGCAAGTTGAGGTATTTGGAATGTGTTCACCCAAACTACATGAATGCAGGCATGCACACAAACACACCGTACGTACACATTTTACACTCCAACACTAAAACAGCTGTGGTTTCACGTAGCAGGGAGTGTACTGCATGTACAGGGAACCAGATAGCACATATGTCCTTACACTACTATTATATCTGTCTAATAATAACTCACACTAACTAGTCACATTCTCACACCTTACAGTGTGAATGGTATAGACCTGTATTTGGCCAAAGATTGTATTCTTTTGCAGCAGTTCATTTCATTGCAAATGAGGCATATAGATGTTTTGTGCGTCTGGCAAACAGTTCAAAAGGCTTTTCTTCCTGCTTCTTGCAAGCGTTTTCCACCAATCAGGACACTGATTGATACATCCCATGGTTATTGTCTGTGTTTCCTACTTTAGTTTGAAATCCTTACCTATCTGGTCTTTTCAGTTCCTGCCCTTGTGCCTCTCACTGATTATCCACACCTGCTCCCCATCACTCACTTGCCCCAGACTCCCTCGTTAGCCACGTCCCTAAATATATATATATATATATATATGCCAGTCCCCTTTCTTTGTTGTTTTGTTAGTTCTTACCGTTTGTGATTTGCTTAGTATCTGTGTTGCCCATTGTATGCTCCCAGTGCTTCTGTTGATGAACCTGGACTTACCTGTTGTCTATCTTCCTGCCTGGCTTTCTACCAGTACCAATATAATTAAAAGCCAATTTAGTGTTAAATAAACCATTGAAACTGCCTGTGCCAGTTTGCCTGTTCTGTCTGCACTTGGGTCCAATCCCTGCTACCCACCATGACACTGATAGCCCTAACACCGATTAACATGTCCTGCCAAACAGGACTGCATTCTGCAATTGCTTTATATGTTAAGTGTCTAGTTATCATTATGGATATCCCATGTTTTTAGGAGTCTGTTCACACTGATACAGGCTAACAAACATTAACATTATTTTGTATAAACAATAAAAGGCTCTTTCCCTCTCTCTCTCTCTCATATAAAAACATTTGAAAGTTCGGCCCCCACATTGTCTGCTTTGAAAAATTCTGGCCCTTGGACAAATGTAGTTGATGACCCCTGGTTTAGATGGTGTCTGACCCCTGACAGAACATTCTCTATTCGCAATTATTAGAAAGTAACAATTATTTCATTAGACAACCGCTGAAAGACTAATGCTTTCTTTATGTTAGGCAATGAACTAAATTATCTATGTACTGCTTATCTCCTGAATCATGCTGTGCATAATCAATCATTTTTACAATAATGCTCGACTCAGAGGCATCCTCCCTGTCAATCATACCTGGAATTTAAATCAGACTGCTAGATATGGAAAGGCTGTTTGTTTTCCCACTTGATTGCAGCACAAAAAGTCATTGCTGTGCCTAATCACGAGGAAGAAAATAATTTATGCTGTCTTTATTGGATGAATGCCTGTTCTGTTTTTCACAATATACTGTACTTACATAAATAATTCTCTGAAAATAATGTTCAGAAACATAATATACAACAGAACAAACTCTGTAATGTGCTTACAACTCAATAAAGAAACACAATTGTGCTTATCCAGTTTTGTGCCACGGGTCAGATGAGAAGATTGACTCATGTAAGTGTGTTAAACTACAGCAAGCAGCTGGTTAGCCTAGTTTAGCACAAAGACTGGAAACAGCTAGCCTGGCTCTGTCCGACAGAAACACCTTATATCTTGTTTGTTTAATCCGTACAGTGTGTAAAAACGACAAGTTGTGGTTTTCCCTAAGGTTATATGCTAGAGTGAAACAACGCAAGCAGAAATTAGTTGACACGGTCAAAACATCTTCGCGTGATTCTTTGAACTCACATGACTTCAAGGCGTGCAGACCGAGAATCGTTGCCAGCCTGTGATGTCACGGTGCAGGTGTAATCCCCAATGTCACCTGACCACGTTTGACCAATAGTGAGGGAGCCCTGGCGTACAGACACACGGCCTCCACTTGTTGGAAGGACTGGCACTCCACCTCGCTCCCACTTAAAGCTGCAATACAGGTAGAATACATGCACTCTATACATATTGTATTTACAGACACAGAGACTATCGAAATCCATGGAAAACTGAGAAGAGTAGCAGACATGATAAGAGTAAGTATGCATGTACATAAAGACACAAACAGACAAGCAGGTACCTGATATTCACTCTGGGGTCATGTGTAGCATTGCAGTCCAGAATAGCAGTGGTACCTTTGATAACACGCTGGTCTGTTGGAGGCACAGAAATGACTGTACGACCTGCAAAATACCAGAGAAGAGGAGGAGGAAGAGCAGTAACACAGGTGGGATAAACTTAGAGGCTGAAATTAAATTTCTTTAGTATTCACTTACATTAGCACGACAAAAAATTTGTACATTTAAATGTACGATGCAGCAGAAACATTACTCGGACATTAATTAGTTCTACGGTTAGTTCTTCAGTCAGTGGCAGTATAAAGGTTAGAGAAGCGAGCTCGTGACCAAAATTCCTGGATAAGCCTGAGTGGAGAAAATGAATTCCACCGCTGAGGTGCACTTGCGCAAGGCCCATGCTGACCCGATCAGTGGTCATACTGGACAGCTTCCTGGTGTGAATGTGTGAATATGGTCATGGAGTACTTGGAAAAAAAAGAGTATTCCTTTCAGTGAATAAAGCTAAACAGCACACAAACACATGCCCACACACACACTTATAATGTGGAAAACTGCTTAATTCCACACATTATTAGTGCTTTGTTCCTCTCACGTTTTAGCCATTTAACATGTGTTTGAACCTAGAAAGAAAGAAACTGTGCGCTGGTGAAAAATAAATGTGGATGCAGTGTAAAGGGCATCTGTTATATCCCTAACTCAGTCATTGTTTATTTAAGATGCGGCCAGGCCTCCAACAGATGAGTCTTGTTTTTATAGATCACAGTGCTCAACAGAGGGCTGTGATTAATCTAATTCAACATTATTTAATCTGAAGCTGCCAAGATATATATATAAATTCCCCACTCACCCCTGCGGGCGGTCTATTCCTCCTTCATATATATATAATCCATAATATATATATATATAATAATATACGTATAATCAGATGATTATTTCACCATTGCACCAGCCCACTGCATAACAATCACACTGCTGTTCATTTTCCTGAGCTAATTCAAATCGACAGCTACGGATAAATTAGTGTTCCATGTCTGTTTTAGTCTGTTTAGCAAATGTATATTGAGCAGTTTAAGAGTGTATAGTGCGTGTGTTCATGTGTCTTACTCCAGACGGTGAGCGTAGCGGTGGTGTTGATGATTCCCTCTGAGTTTGAGGCGATGCAGGTGTATTCTCCTGAATCCTGGAAGGTGATTGCCTGAATCTGCAAACCACCCGACTGCAACAGTGTGAACCCAGAAACCTGGACAGAGCCGCTAGCTAAGACCTGTGATCCTACAGAGAGAGAGAGAAAATAATAAAATTTCCTAGAGGTGAATGAAAGTAATTAAGTCATTAAGCACATTTTAAATGAAAAACTCATGACAGTGTGTGTGTGGTTTTTGTGTGCATGCTCAGTGTGTAATGCAGAGTGTGTGGTCGGTTACCTTTCCTCCAGGTGATGGCAGGTTTTGGAGCGCCGCTTGTCTGGCAGGTAAACAAGGCTGTGTGCCCATCAGTTACTGTTTGGTCAGACGGAGGGGATGTAAATGTGGGGGCCACACCTGAAACACAGGCAGAGAGCATGAGAGGACAGAGTACAGAGAGATGTCTACCGAGAATGTGAAGCTTAATGGCAAAGAAAAATCAGAAGAATGGAAAAAGAAAGGATGATAGTATTGATCTGAACACAAATGCTTCCCCTTTGATCAATGGAGGCTTTATTCATTACCTAGCGTTACGTGTGTGTGCATAAGTGTGGAAGGTGGTGGCACGGAAGCTCCATGGGGACTTTTAATTTTAATGCTTGCTAAACAGAATTTAACTCTACTGAGACAAATATAACAATATGTGCAGACGTCTGCAGCTGACGTGCACTGCGTCTTGGGCAGCGCTAATCCCAGAATGCAGCGACGATGCCCTTGCAGTGTAAACGAACGCGGAAGGTGATGAGAATTCCGACTTAAATAGTCAGCCAATGTCAGGCTTATACCTTCAGCCTACTTCCTGTGAGTCAGACCAGACTGACTCTGAATTTTGTTTTAGGTTTAGGCTAGTCATGCCATAGAAAAACTTTGGTTCTATTTTCCAGCCCAAACGCAACTCAAACTTAATGACCATTGCAAATGTCTACATGTATGTTAATGTATTAATCCGCAATGTAATAATCCATCTTGTTAACTGTGAGGATTTCTTATTCTTCTCTGCCTTATTCAGTGGGAAACAGGATACTTTTAGATTTTAGCAAACTATGAAGAGAATATTTATTTACTATTTTCTGAAACAAAAGGATTAACGATCAGTTAATTGAGAAAATCATTTCTAATCGATGATGAAAATCATCTTTAGTTGCAGCCTTGAAAAACAATTACAGCATTTATGAGCTGATTCAAAGAAAGTGACGCAGGCAAAAAAAGGAGATGAAAAAGGGAGTACAGTAGAAGAATAAATTCAGATATATGAGAAAGGAAGTTAAAGGGAAAGTGGCATCAAGAGAAGGTTAATTAGTCCAAAAAAAAAATAAAAAAAGCAGAGACTTGAGAGCAAAAGCAATGCTGCTGTAGGTGCGTATATACAAGTGTAAATGTGTGTTTTATTGCGCGTTACAGACAAACTCACTAGAGACAAGGAGCTGTGTGTGTGCCTGGGTTTCTCCGGCAGCATTGCGAGCAAAGCACTGGAATACTCCTCCGTCTCCTGGCTGCACCCTGCGCACCGTCAGCCCGGTTGCTGCGGTGACCTTGTAGCGAGGGTTGGCCAGTTTGGAAAGAGGCACAGCGTCCTTAAACCACTCTATCCTGGGCTGGGGCACGCCTACACATGTGGATGCACACAAAAAATCAACACACAGAGGGAGACCATTTTCAATTTCCTTAATAACAAGCCAGCTGACCTCAATGCTGAGCAAACTGCTCCGACTCCCACTAAAACAGCCACACACACTCTTTTCACCAATCTTTCTTCGCTGTTATCCACCCTCTTCCTATAAATATGCATGCCGGCATAATGACTGCTAATAATATATTGATTTGAGGGTGTGGGTGGTACGGTACAGGTGGCAGAAGGGGCCAAAAAAACATTCTGAATAAAAGATGTGGGCAAGAACAGCACACCAAATATCTACAGTATCAGCTCCCACCTGTCTGACGGACCTGCCTGATATGACAGGCAGGGGGCTCATGCAATTACTCCGTCTCAACCCTCCACACCAGTGTGAGTGTGTGTGTGTGTGTGTGTGTGTGAGAGAGAGAGATGAATTTCAAACTTTCTCTCAATCTGTTGGTGACGTGCTTTCACAGACCTGCGCGAAGTATTTTTCACCCCCTCCATGTCTCGCTCACTCTGTCACTCTGCACTCTATCTGTCTTTCCCCTTTCCCCCGTTCCTCCTCCCAGCCTCCATCCCTCTCTCCATACCCTCAGGCCTCTACTATTTAATTACACTGCCACTGTATCAGATTACTGAGGAGGAACATAAACTCACTCAGTGTGTATGTGTGTGTGTGTGTGTGTGTGTGTGTGTGTGTGTGTGTGTGTGTGTGTGTGTGTGTGCGTGTGATCGCAAGAGTGTTGCAGTTTTTAGAGCTGTGT
>JAVQJF010075077.1:0-55495 GCA_036023855.1 Gadopsis marmoratus
CCCCCCCCCCCCCCCCCCCCCCCCCCCCCCCCCCCCCCCCCCCCCCCCCCCCCCCCCCCCCCCCCCCCCCCCCCCCCCCCCCGCGCTGGACATTTCTTTCATCATTACACAGGCTACGTGGTGTGATGGGGCCTGGTACCTTTGAATGGGGACCAAGAGGCTGCAGCTGATGTTACGCTGTCAGGCAGCGACTCTGCAGCGGCGCGTTTCACTGACTGAGATCCGCAAAGGGTGAAATGAAAGGGGGGGGGGGTGGCTTACCTCCTCCTGCTGCGCCTTCAGTCAGCTGCTCCGCAAACCTCCCCGCCAGGAAGAAACAACAACACAAAAACCTCCTTTTCTGACGAGGAAGAGCCGGCGAGCCGCGCGCCTCCTCCGGCTGATTTCACCGCAGGGAAACGCTGTCGTGCGTAACAGCCCCGCACCACGTATCCCGCTGATCGAATCTCCAAATCTGCTGCTAGATATGATCCAGTTCCCCTCCTCTCTCTCTCTCTCTCTCTCCGTGTGTGTGTGTGTGTGTCCTGGTCCCGAGAGCTTCTGTTTCGGGTCCTCCCGTCACGTCCTTCCTCCCACAGCTCCCCTCTCTCTCTCTCTCTCTCTCTCTCTCTCCTTTTTCTTGTCGTCTTCCACCGCTGCCACTCGTGCCGTGCACTCGCACCGCGCGTCCACGCAGGGCCGTAGGGTGGGGGCTGTATAGCAGTGTAAAGAGGGGTGGGGGGGGATGTGGGAGGCCCCTCCTGTGAAACAACAGTAATTGTTTTCAAGGGAAGAATTGGGGATTGAATTTGGATTCCGTTTACCTCAGAGGGAACGTGCAGGATTTGACAGCAGGCGGTGTCACTCAGCACATGACTGACAGGAGGGTGGGGTGTGGCCAAAAGTGTGGACACCCCCCCACGCCCCGCCCCCTTCCCTAACACACAGACGCATGCATGGACCAGAATGTAAAATCACTTTAATGTTCCTCTAATCTTAGTGTGTATCTGCGAGGTTTACAAGCAATGACACTTGTACCTCCAACATTTGGTCCTTTTCTGCCACTTGAGTTGAGATATGTACAGTATATTCATTTTATTTCCCACTAAAATATATTCCAGGCATAGCAATACCACATGCACGAATAAGCTATACGGAAAAACTCAAAGCCTTCAAACCAAAACTGGGGCTCAAAAGGCTACAAGAACCAAAAAATGTTTCCATTTTCACTTTATATTTCACTTTATCTATAAATGCTATCTCAGTGTTATAATATAGTATATAAAATACAGCATGTTTCACTTTCTATTGTACTTTCCAAGGGGAACTATGCAGTGTTTTTTTAATGAGATAAAAAGTGATTATCTAATCTATGATGCACACAAACCGAGTTGGTTATACTGACTGAGCCCTTGGGGAGAGGCAGGGAGATGACCACAAAAGCCCTTTATCAGGATAAACGTCAGACTTGTAGCATGTTTTTTTCTTTCTTCTGCTATCTGTTGCACAATTTCTAACATCTGCTATATATATATACAAAGATATGATTCATGTTTTTCCCTTTTCTTTTACTTGCACACGTTGCATCTCGTAATCCTATACTGCACGACGTGACCGTATTGTTGATTGAATTGCCACTGCTGTCAGAGAGGAGTTACCAAGAGACGGTGTTATGTGCAACTCATTTTTATAGTTGAAAGCTGAAGAGAAGTTTTAATCCTAGACGCTGTAGCCACAACAGCAGCGTGGCTCATCGGATGGCAATGTCTGTTGTTTGAGCCACCTGGCACATCCCAACAACTACTGGATGGATTGCTATGACATTCATGCTCCCCAGAGAATGAACACTTTTAATTTTGGTGATCCCCTGACTTTGATCCCCTGACTTTTCCTCTAGTGCCACGATCAGGTTGACATTTTTGGTTTTGAGTGGAAAACCTGACAACTGTTGGATGGATTGCTGTGAAGTTTGGTGCCAAATTCTCTATATTCATGGTCCCCTGAGGGTGAACACCAGTGACTTTTGTGATCATTTGACATTTCTTCTAGCACCACCAGCAGGTCAAGGCTTTTCAGTTAGCATGGCATCGGCTTCACAGACTGCATTTTACAGGCATTTGTGGTCCCCAGAGGATGAACACTAATGACGTTTCCTTTAGCGCCACCATGAGGTTGACATTTTTGGATCAAAGTGAAATATCACTATTATATATGTCACTGTTATTATATATAATAATATATAACAACTATTAGATGGATTGTCATGACATTTGTTGCATGCATTCATGCCCCCCACAGGATGAATTGTTAGGATGAAAAGTTTGATGGCCCCTTAACTCTTCCTATTTTTGACCAAATACTTGCAGAACTAAGCCTCTGCTGTACTTTGTGTAGTTTAGCATGAAGACAGTGAACATTGTACTTGCTAAACATCAGTTTGTTGCCATTTTCATTGTGAAAATATTAGCATGCAGATATTAACATTTAGCTCAAAGCATTGCTATGCTAAGTACAGTCCACAGAGCTGCTAGCAGACTGCTAGTTGATGTGTAAGCTGCATGGACGAAGCTTTTTCTGATTAACTGATCAAGTGATAGTGCCTGGGTTCAAATATTAGAATTGGCAGACTTACTCCCAACAAAAAACCTAAACAAAAGAAGGTAGACGTCTGACAAAATATTGTTCTATCTCAGCTGTAACAGGTAGTCTGGTTGCGTGGTGCAGACAGTGTTTTATTTAACCGTCAGTGTCAAAGAATGTATGTAAAATCTACATTCTTGTAATGAAATTGGTTGATTCAAACATCGTATTTAAAATGTGTGTGAGAGAGTGTTGATTCATTTCTGTTGTAGAAATGATGGAGTATTTCTGTGACTTAATTATAAGAATGAGTAACGGGTTCTTTCCTCTTTTGAGACTGTTAACCACAAGCTCTCTGTGAGTCAATCCTTCCCTTACACAACACACCTTGTCAAAATGGGTTTGTCAGCTGAAAGGTCAGTGTCATTTCATTTTCGTTATCACCGTGGGGGTGCTAAGTGAAATTCAACTCTTTTTGAGGTTCATAGAAATAACACACACAGTGAATCTTTGGTGAATCTAATTAGGGAAGATTTAGCAGGAGATCTCAGATAAACCGCTCCAGGGCCGCTTACTCTTGACAGACAATACCTCTGCTGGCAGGGGATAGACACTCTTTACCTCCAAGTGTGTGTGAGGGAAGAAACAGATCACACACACTCTCCGGTGGCGGGTTTGAAAACATCACACCTGTTTTTCGTGGGATCAGTTTCCAGCCTGGTGACATATTTACCAGCCAGACATTTTGAAAAGTAAATCCTCCCTTCAGCCCTAAAAGTTGGAATCCAACTCCGCGTCGAGGGGCCTTCGGCATGCACATTCAGGCCAGCGTCAGTGTCCAAAATGACAGGCGACTTCTCATAAAATAACAGAGACAGTAGCTGAGGGCAGAGGGTGGGCTGATGGAGACAAAAGGCTGGAAAGGTTGAAATAATGGGGAACATATCCAGGAGGCTGACACGACTCTTCTGTCAACCAGAAAACTGAGATGGGATGAAAAAAAAACAAATCCTCAATAAACCCCCCAAAAACAGAGAAAGCAGCAACAAAGGGGCCTCTTGGTATTTCAGGGAGCGTGACATTTGAACATTTTGTCTGATGTAAAATAAGACTCCATGTGTAAATGTTGTTGGATTTGTTTGTAAGTTCACCAAATGTAGAATAAAGAAACTGACAAATTCAAGGAGTAGTTTGATGTGTTTGATACCATTCTCTATGGTAAATATGAAGCTACTGCTTGCAGCCAGTTAGCTTATAGCTTAGCATAAAGACTGGAAACCGGGGGAAACAGGCAGCTTTGCTCTGTTGAAAGGTAAAAAAAATCCACCTACAAGCACCTCTAAAGCTCACTAATTAACAAATGATATGTCGTTAAAAGTGTTCAGTGTCAAAACCACAACGTTTCCAGTGTTTATGCTAAGTTAAGCTAACAGGCTGCTAGCTGTAGCGCACATTTAATGGACAGACAACATCTCATCAGCTTTCGGCAAAAAAACAAATAAGAGTATGAAAGAATAAAGGATACAGTATTTCTCTAACAAAGTTTTATTTATGTTGGGCAGGCAATATAACAGAAGCCCTTTAGTAATTTCCAAGAAATGACAATGTAACCTGGCACTAATTACAGTGAAAATAGAGAAGAAGTTCTGGGACAGTTATTTTAATTACAGTTTAGTTAGTTGAGCTTATTGGCAGCTGTTCAAATTTAAAACACTTTAGTAAATATAATTGAGTAGCCACTTTTAATTACAAAATCTTTGTCTTTCAATCTAGATAAACAGGTCAGAGCCAGTTATGTGATTGGTTGTGGTCCAACTAAGCAAATAGCCAAGTGGGTGCGGGTACAATGGTACATTGTGCCATTTCACACCTAAAACCTTTCGACCCTAAAACTGCTCTCCAACTGCATTGGTCCCCAATGAACAAGGCATAAATTACATTAAACACTTCCGTCCAGAAATACTGGCAATATTGTTCTTCAGGACTGAGAAAGTGCCAGATTCTCACACCCACCTGATATGACACACTGTCTGATACCTGTCTCAGTTCCCAGCAATGATCCCTTGTACATTCCACCATTTCAAAATCCATAGTTAATTTTGCTTTGTGTCATAGTCTCTTAATTACCAGTATGTCTATTGACGATGCTGGGTTTTGTGACTCATGAAACAAAGAACAAAAATAGAAGCAACCTTAAATAGGTAGAGTCACTGGGCATACAGTCTTTGCCTGATATTTCTTTAGTCAGTGACTGTGACCCCATACCCGGTTATATGAGTTAGGTCGTATACTTGTTAAATTATATTTACAGATGAAATAAGTACACCACTCAGTTTATATAATATTCATGGTTTATTTTTGCATTAGTTGATAATACATTAGTTTCACTTTCACAATGTTAAGTTCGACTGAGTTGTTTCTTTTGCTTCACGTTGCTGGAATCATCTTGAGAACAAACAAAAGATGGCTTCCAGGAAGTGATGGCCTTATGAACAGGAGTTGCCAGTCACAGCTGAACCAACTACCCGCAATCCCAGGGGGTAGAATGGGAAGATTTTAAATTGTTATCTGGGAAATATAAGTGAATTGGCTCTAGTAATTTCATTTATTTTGCTGTGTTTAGTGAAATATTTACTTCAATGTAAAGGCTCGCCAGACTGTTAGTGACGTGAGTTAATTAATATGTTAAATGGTTTATGTTATCCGCTCTGTGTGTAAACTAGACTGATCACCCAGTACATATGTTCCCCAGTGTTCCTTGTTTGTTTTTGGGTTAGGTCACTTATGTTAGGGTTGTTTGGGCAGAGAAGTTGTTCACTGATTAGTTGAGTATTCATTTGTTCAGTTCTGTTTAGTTGACCTCTTTTGTGGGCCCAGAATTATTGTTTATCTTTGTAAATTGATTAAATAATTGTTTGGGCAAATTTAAAAAACCTGTTTCTGTTAACATGTCCTCATGCCTTCCTGCTCGGTCCCTCACAGTGACCCATTAAACACTAGTCATACCGTATAACATGATAGCGCCAGAGAAAATAAAACACCTCAATTAAAGGAAAATATCAGTTTTAAAGTCACGATTCAGGCTTCAAGAACAAGACATTCACCTGAAGATAATCTTATGAAATGTGGTGTCTGTGAAGTAACGTTAGCTGGCTAACTTTGTTAGCGTTAGCTTACCGGGCTAAAATGCTTTAGCTCCTGTTCCAAGAGTTTATACACTGATGCTACATTAGTATGCAAAATGGATGATTACCATTACATACACTTGCTGGTGTCGTGTTCTAATATCGAAGGGAAGTCAAAACCAAATTATATACAGGATTCTTCTCTTTAAATTCAAGTATATTTATTCAAAACTGCAAAGTATGTGCAATACAAAACTACTCGATCGAGGGCATGCTACTCAGTGATCCACAGTCCACATTTAAGTAGTTAATCTGTCCCTCATTTTGTAGAAATGGCCCCGGGCCCTAAGCTAGACAGTGTTTTTCTACTATTCTAATCAGGGCGCGTCTTTGCTCCCTTGGTCGGCTGGGACCAGGTCCTACTGGCCCCTTGTTGGCGAAATTTCTGAAGTCTTGTCTCAACCACACATTACATATCAGACAGAGAGAGTAAACATGGCACAGGGGATACATTCAGATGAACTGATACCCCATGATTGTGAATATGTTTCCCAGCAAGATCTTAGACTAAGAGAAGACTTAGAGACAGAACCCCTACAGGACCCTGATTTAGTCTTGTATAGCGACGGCTGTTCAGTTGTATTAGCTTAAGCTAGATAGATGGCTAATAAGGCTGGCACTCAGTGTGTTTGGTGTTTAGCTACCAGTGTTTTCAGTTAAGCTAGCTAGTCCTCTTGACTGCTTTGTATCAAGACCCGAAAAATAGGAAAATCAAGTAATAAATAAAAATGAAATGAGCCAGTGAACTGTAGCGAGAAAAAAAAATCAATGAAATTATTGAAGTTTTAATTTATTTTATCAGCTGATTGGTGGTAAAGGAAAAACAAATGTCTTAACCGACTGAGAAGGTTAAAAGGAAATTACGAATCTGTGTACCCCCAACGCCCATTTGGGAAGCCCTGTATTACACACGATCAGTTGAAGCAGGAAAAATGGGCAAGTGTAAGGATGGTAAATGGACTTCCCTTATATAGCGCTTTTCAACCTTAACTGTTCCATAAGCACTTTTACAAATTACCATGCATGGTGCTGGCCTCCACCAGGAGCAACTAAGGACACTTTGAAATGTGGAGGCGGGACTGAACCACAAACCCTGGGATTAAAGGTCAACCTGCTCAAACTCCTGAACCACAGCCAGGATGTTCCTGGTCTGCAGAGGTCAGTACATACCAACAGTGGTCCAAGGAAGGGAAACCAGTGAACTGGCGACAGGGTCACACATCAATGACCCTGAAGGCTGGTCCATGTGATCCAATCCAACAGATGACCTACTGTAGCACATGGGGACCGCTCAGGGTGCCCATGCTGTCATCATGTTATGGCTGATCGTGTACAATGATATTGTAAAGGCACAGATATACTTGTTGCATCAATTGATTGGGTACTTTGACCTTCCACAGACGGTGGATGGAAGGAAATAAAGCTTATTTTTCTGGCGCACTCATTGTTTTAAATTGTATGGGAGATAACTACGTGTGTGTGGGTGTGGGTGTAAATGTTGGTTTTTCTATGGATCCATGACATCCTCCACATAGTGATTGGTGGCTGCCCACCCCAGCCTCCCATATTTCACCTGGGTGCTGGGCACATTTTGCCACTGCGGCGAGTTTTATAGGGACAAATAAAAATCCCTTCGAAGCAGGCCTCCAGCACTGGCAGCTAAATAATGATTACAACAAAATAAGCCCCTTTAGTGATACCAAACAATTAGAGGCCAGAGGAGATTTGATACTTCACATCCATCACTCAGCTGTAAGCCTGTGTGTCAAAACAATGTGGCTCTTTGCTAAGAGAGATTACTGAGATGTTTTGGGTTCAGCTCAAATGTAAAAAATTACAGTGTGCAGTGAGAAGTGCATGAGCCTTTAAAAGATAAATATGGTGAAGGAGCTATAAAATCTGTCTTCAGGCAGATCCAAGAGGATCTGTGAGCCAGCTCCATAGCGGACAGAGCGCCAACAAAACAAATCAAAACACAGTATACTCCTCATCTTTGTATAAACAGTGCGGTGTTATGGGTTGTTTTTGAGGTGCTGCAGCTGCAACTCTCTACTTCCCCGCACCAATCCCCGGAGAACAATGTGAGGATGTGGTTATTTTTGATAATCTCAAGGTAAGCTGCCAGGCTGCTGCAGGTTTGTTGAGATTTGTTCCACAATGCTACAGTGTTGTATATCCATTTCACTAATATATTAATCATTTGGCTGATTCTTATCATGTGACTTCTGAGCACAGAGACTTGGCCGACAACCCAATATATGTTTATGTGTCATCATTAATTAGAATCATGTCATGTGCTTGGTCTGATGTTTGATTAAAATTAGAGGGACACGCGTTAGAAGACAGCTCTTCAGTTTCAGTAGCAGTTCATCACTTTTCATGAATCTGTTCATGAACATTCTCTGCTAAATCCACCGCATTTTTGACTGCAGCTATGACATTTTCATCGAAATAAACAGAGGAATTGCTGAAAATCCAGTAAAAGAAAATCCAAGGATAGAGACTGAGAACACTGTCTGATTAAAAGGCAATCACACACACACACACACACACACACACACAACCGCTTGCAAATTCTTGACTGGTCCATTTTGTGAAGTTATTGTAATAAGTTCCAGCACAGAGACTGGACTCATACACATTCAAAGCAAGGTGCCCCTCTGGTGGTGAAAATGTTAAATTACACAAATACACAGCCTGCTCTCCCGCCGCCAATGTAACAGTTTTTGCTCAACCTAAATATCACAGCATAAACCACACAATACCAGAATTTAAGTCACAGGCTTTAAATTCAAATACCTACATTTATCTGTGATATATCTGATTCCACCCTCTCATTTGAACCGCACCTAAAATCTTAAGATTAAAAACCAAAGGAAGATCCGCCCCTAAATGTCGTCGCCGCGGCTGCTTTCGGTGATGTCATCAAAACGCGCCCTACAGGCAGCTCTTTAAGCGGTAAGCATTTTATTTTTGTGCTAATTAAGAATAGACCACTGTCTTATTTAAGGTTACTATCTTCTTTCATGGCTCGCGTGTAAAAGACTTGTAAAAAACATTAGTCGCTAGCTAGCTACATGTGAAAGCATCAAGCGCAGCGGCGGCTAAAATTCTGTTGATTCATCTCCATTTGTGTTAACAGTTTAACTGGGCGTCAGTTTAGCTAAGAATGAGCCTTTTCTTAACAACCTGAGCCAATACAGTTTAGAACCAAACCCCAGGCAGCGTTTGTGATTAGTTGGCTGTTGTCTGGTTGTCTCTTTCACTTTCACTGATGCAACCAGCCGCACATGACGAAGCAAAACTAGGTGATGTTTTAAGCTAGCTGCTTAGCTCAAGTCATGTTTACCGTCTCCGCCGTGAAGACACACGGATGAGCTTTGTGTTTGTTTTCCACAGTGGCAGAGTTTGACTGCAGTCTACGAAAATGGTGAGACAACTCGAATGTTTAATCTGTGCTGCTGGCCTTCTTACCTTCTTACCTTGTTCTACTTTCTTGTGACACGTAAAAAAAGAAAAACACAGCGCATCTGTGCAGCCTGTCGGCTCCTCGACAAGAGGGTCCAGTTTAGTTCGAAGCTCGTGGTTTTGTATGAGGGCCTGGGATTTGTGAGATCTGGGTTCTGTGAAGGCCATAACATATTAGAGTCACACAGCATTCGCATACTCAAAACCATTCAGAGGCTTCTGCACAGCTTTTCCTTTGGCTCGTTGCTCATCTGTAAAGTAAATTCAGGATTTTAAGTGTGCCCTGAAATGCAGTCTACAAAACACGTTGGCAATTAAACTGGTATATTTTAGGGCTGCAGCTAATGATTATTTTCATTATTGATTAAGCTGCCGATTATGTTCACAATGAATCCATTAGCCTATGAAATGTCACACTTTGCCAGAGTCCAAAGTGACCAACAAAACCAAAATGTCAAAAATGATCAAGGAAAGCAGTAAATCCTCACATTTAAAGAAGCTGGAAGAAGAAAATGCTCCACACTTCTGCTTGAAAAATGGCCACAACGATTAATCGATGATCAAAACGGCGGCAATTAATTTCCCACCATCCATTCTACAAGCTACTTGTTTGAAATTAAATCTGATCTGTTGGTCTGCTAGCCTCTGAAAGACATCAGCATTAATTATTATATACTGGTCAGCAAGTGTTTGCTTAATTTTTAGCCACAACAAAAAGACCAAACTACAGTAAAGGCTAACTGTGAGAAAACTCCAATCTGAATTTCACGGGGTTAGGGCCACTTTTTGTAGTGGCAGGTATAAGATATTTTAAGATAGATTACTTATTATCCCAACAAAATAATCTTAATTACGTGTAGCTCTCTGGTCTTTATTCTGATGTTTAAAAAAGTTCCAATTAACGTTCATTCGTTCCTTTTCAGTCCCGCCGATATGATTCACGAACAACAATCTTCTCACCAGAGGGTAAGAGTTCTCGGAGCAATGCAAGTTGTTCACGGCGTTTTTCCCATTTGTTTTTGTCTTTTTTTTATTTTATTTTAAGTTTAAGTTTATTTTAAGTTTTTTTTAAGACTGTTTCGACAACACATATAACTTTTCCCCGTAAAAGCTTTGTGCTAGCGGCCTCATCTTGACAGCACTGCGTGTCGTTTGCAGGGCGTCTGTATCAGGTGGAGTATGCCATGGAAGCCATCGGCCACGCCGGCACCTGCCTGGGGATTTTAGCCAACGACGGCGTTCTGCTGGCTGCCGAGAGGAGGAACATTCACAAGCTGCTGGATGAAGTGTTTTTCTCAGAGAAGATCTACAAGCTAAATGAGTGAGTTACTTCTGATATTTTAGTGGCATTGGTTGGCAGTGTGCAAATGTTTCTAGGTTACAGATCTCCAACTTTAAAAGGGCGTTACATCATTTTTTTTAGTTCAATCACAGTGATGTATTTTTCCAATTTTCTCCTCTGCATTAGCCTGTGATAAAGAATTGGATTCTATTATCAAATATACAGAGAAACTGTGTTTTTGCAATGGTCCTACATCGTCCTATTTGCTTGCAGAGACATGGCGTGCAGCGTGGCCGGAATCACATCAGATGCCAATGTACTGACCAACGAGCTGAGGCTTATAGCACAGAGGTAAGCTCCGCCGTGTTCTTCATTTCTGCTGCGGCCAAGTGGTTCTACTGGGCCAAATTAGGAATATGAATGTGATGATCGGTGTCGCTACTACAGGTACCTGCTGCAGTACCAGGAGCCAATCCCGTGCGAGCAGCTGGTCACAGCTTTGTGTGACATCAAACAGGCCTACACCCAGTTTGGAGGTACAAAGCAGCACCACACAAGAGACGAGTGTTTCATCTACGTGCTGAGTTTACATCCTGACGATTCCACCTTGAGCTCATCTATACAGTGGCCAAATTGTGCCTTTTTATTTTTTGATATAACAGATAGGATAAATAGGTTCATTTGATTAGATGGGAAGTTCCCCCAGAAGTAGATTCCTTTCCAGTTGGCTACAATGATGAATCCAAGGGGCTAGTTTCTGTACTTACAGACAAGCGCTTGTAATGATTTATGTAAAATGTACATTTATTGGGAAAGCTGTAGGAGGCTCGTGCTGCTGACCCAGATAAACATTGTTTTGCTGCACTCAAGATTCCTGAATCCCTAATTGCGGTGGCAAGTGCAAAGTTAAGTTTGCATGATCTGTACTCACAATTTTGAGAAGGTTGAGAAATACCTTAATCTCTCTTTTGCATTTTGCACATTTTGAATGCTTATCCTTCTCTTTTCCAAACAGCTCATGTTGCATGTTACTTTGTCAGATGTTGTGATAATAAATCATGATCATCTGTTTGGATGACTTAAGGAAGTCATTCTTTACTCTTTGCATCTCAACAACCAATTCAGCTCCCATGAGGGTTCTCAATTAATAGACGAGTAAGTACTGTATTATGGGATTCTCAAACTACAAATAATTGAAAATAAAATCAGTTTGATTTGACATTAATATTGGGGAGTACTGACTTAGGACTCTGCGCTACAGCTGAAATGCGCTAATGAAACCAACATCAACAGGCACCCTGACTGATGTTGTATGAAAGTATTGTCATATCAAGATGAAAAGTTACAAACCTCACAAATTTCAAATGTATTTAGGTTCAAAAATCAAAGTTAGGAACGCCACACACACTTCACCTGAGTCAGTGTTATGAAGTCCCTGTATGTGTGTGTCTGTTCTCACAGGGAAGCGTCCCTTTGGAGTCTCGCTGCTCTACATGGGCTGGGATAAACACTATGGCTTCCAGCTCTACCAGAGTGACCCCAGCGGAAACTACGGAGGCTGGAAGGCCACCTGCATCGGAAACAACAGCGCTGTAAGTCTTACAGGAGTTCTTTGAGAGTTGCATTATTGTGTGTGTGTGTGTGTGTGTGCGCGCGCGCATTCTGAATATTTGTATTTTGCAGTTATGTTATAAAACTGTTATTCCACATTGTGACACTGGAGGGCGCAGAAGCACAGAAGACCATGAAAAGGACTGGATGCTCACAATAAACAGACATGTTGTGGCCTATTTAGTGCTGACTCTTGGGGCAGCTAATTGTATAAGTCCTGATTCATGGTGGCTTTGCTAATCCCAGTGGGTCTCCACAGGGCTGCACACAGAGCATTGTGGGTAACAGAGCCGCCTCAGTGCATTGTGTAAACACCGAGGCCCTGAGTGCATGCACATTTACAATAGTCTGGGCCTCTCTAGTGAGGAAACACACACCTGAACAGTGTGAGTGTTGTGCTCCACACAAAAGAGGATAAACTGAGGTGGAAATGCAATCTTCACAATTGAAAACGGATGGGAATACCAACTTTGCACATCTTCCTTTGTAAATCCTGCAGCGCCAACGAGAAGGATGGTGGTTTGAGACTTTGTTCTGCAATAAGAGTGATTTATTTACTTTGCCTCTTTGTGTTCTGTGCTCGCTCTCAGGCGGCTGTCTCCATGCTGAAGCAGGACTTCAAGGAGGGAGAGATGACACTCTCCTCAGCTCTTGCTCTTGCTGTTAAAGTTCTCAATAAAACCATGGACGTCAGCAAGCTGTCTGCGGAGAAAGGTGCGGATTTGAGTAGTTAAGAATGATGTACACCCTTTTTAAAGAATTTGATCTCAAACTGTAGATCTGTTTAGTGCAAATGAATGCCATGCTAACCTTTTTTTTTATCTGGTTTTTCTCAAGCGAGACCCAAAAACAAAACATTTGCAGTCAGGCAACCACACAGCCAGCATATAGAAACAGTATATATAGCCAGACAAGCAAATGGCAAAAATAAAACCAATTATTTGTATTTTGGTCAAATGTGTAATGTTAAATGGGTGGCTCATAGAGACAAACCCACACTGCAGAATCCCACGTTTTAGCTTCTTTTAGCTCATTGTTCTTGGATTTACGGCTTCGCTGTCACTGCTCTCCTAACGGCGTTTTGGAGATACAGCAGGCAGCTGCAAAAAAAAAAAGGTCCAGTGTGTCGCTCTCTGCTCAGCACCAAACAGCAGACGGGCAAGGTTAGCGACAAGCTGGTGAACATAGTGGAGCATTTGGCAGCTAAAGAGCCACACTTTCCTCGGGAGTT
The DNA here is from genome assembly GCA_036023855.1 of Gadopsis marmoratus. Taxonomy (NCBI): domain Eukaryota; kingdom Metazoa; phylum Chordata; class Actinopteri; order Centrarchiformes; family Percichthyidae; genus Gadopsis; species Gadopsis marmoratus. The sequence continues at coordinate 13,337 of JAVQJF010075077.1, forward strand.
GGAGCTAACAGAGAGTGAATATTGGACTTTCATCAGGTGGACAGAAACACGACTCCACACGAGTGTAGCTCTGTGTGTGCTAGGCAGCAGTAATAATGATGTGTCAGTGTGGCTTCATCTGTGTACCTTAAAAACACATGATACGTGGGCAACTTCATGTGGTCTACACAATAGACAGTGAGAGAACTGATTATACCTGGTCAACCGGTTTTGTGGCAGATCAGGTGGTGACTTTGCTGCACTAACCTCCTTTTGAACATCCTTGTCCCAAAAATGTTCATTCAATTCAATTTTATTTATATAGCGCTATATCGTAACAGAGTTTTATCTCATAGCACTTAAGGAATGACACTGTAGCCAAGAATGAAATATTAACTTTATCTAAACATTATTTTCCTCTGCAATGTGAAACGTCCCAATAAAAGCTGCTTTTGTAAGGGTTTAAACTGCCGGAGCAAAGTGCACTGCAGCTGGTTCCTCACAGTCCGTCTCTTGTCTCTGTGCATTTTTTGTCGCTCCAGTGGAGATCGCCACTCTGACCCGCGAGAACGGCAAGACCTGCATCAAAGTGCTGAAGCTGAAGGAGGTGGAGGAGCTGATCAAGAAGCACGAAGCGGAGGAGGCGAAAGCCGAGAAAGACAAGAAAGACAAGGAACAGAAGGAGAAAGACAAGCAGTGACACTGCCCCCCACATGGTTTTCTTTTTTGACTTTTGTGAGAATGAATGCGAGTGTGCATGTAAACGTCTTCAGGTGTGTTTGCATTTGTGGTGTTTGTTAAAATAAATCCAGATGACAAATTATTGACTGTTGATCTGTTAATCCGTTTCACATTAACTATCTTTTTACATGTTTTGTTGTGGTGTTTGCCCCTAAAAAGCTCCAAACGCTCAACTTTATTGATGGTCACAAGTACTTGTGATTGAACTAAACTGGGCAATAACGCTGAGTAGTTGAAGGAAAATCTCAATTAGAAATTCAGTCCGTTTCAGCCCAAAGGTTTCAGCCGTTCAGTTACTTGAATGATTTATGTGGATTTACAGTTGAAATCAATGTAGGATTACAGCTAAACGTGTGTTCAGACTGTTGCAGGGCAGATGGTCTTAATGTAATCTGCATGAATTGTTGTGTGATGCATTGCAGGAGACCACGATTATTACACAATGATAAATATGTTATGCGGTGGTGCTGGGTGTCAGTGCACTTTTTGATCATTACATGGCTAACGGCTAACAATTTAAAGCAGCTAGAATCAATATTTTTGTAATGTATCAAATGACGATGTGAAAGAGATCGCACGTAGTGATTTTTATTTTGACCTGAATCTACAGCTCCTCTCGGCCTTACGGAGCTTTAGAATAAGTTTCAGCTCATTGTTTATCTGTCCAGCCCGAAACTTTTTTTATTCTGGTTCGCTCTCACCTCTCAAAGGGTAGCTTTCGGACAAAAGATGCTCAAATTTCCCCTGATCAAAAGCTCTGGAACAGCAATTAAATGGACCTCGTGGTTATTTTGTCAATTGCTGTTTTTCAAGAAAAAGTCAAGAATGAACTTTGAGACTCAACTTTAGTGCCAACATGGATGAAAAGTCCTTAAAAGTCTTTAGAAGAAAAAGGAAATTTGGACATCTGGGTCCAAACTCCCATTTCCTGATGAAGAGGCAGGGGAAGGTCCTGAACAGCTACTAAATATTGTGAGATTATTTTGCTGCTGCTGTTTCTGAGGTCAAGAATGAATGCTTAATCTCAACGATTTTGCGAGCATGGAGAAGTCTTAAAAGTGCTCAGAAGTATGAACATCTCCATCTGATGATGAAGCTCATGTGATACGATCCAACAGCTGTCAGATGGACCTGGTGGTGAGATTGTTTTGTCAACAGTAGTTATGTCAGGACACTACGGGACCGTATGGAGTAGGAAAGCAACAAAAGTAGGTTTTCATTCAAGCACATTTCATTTGATGGGATCTTCAGTGAGGTCTGCAGCAGTGTAAGTGTCTTTAAAGGGGATTATCTCCTGACAGGCCGGTATTAACTCTGCTAACCAGATGCTGGAAACGGAGATGCGAGGCAGCACATAGGCAGTTTCTGAGAATTGAAAATGCTGTGAGTTTGGCTGATGAGGTAACTGCTTATCAGCCTCAATCTGAGGTGAGTTTATATAAAGTCGGCATAAGATTAAGGGCAGGATTCATTCTGCCTCTTGTCTTTTAGTCCAGCAGATTGGTGACACAGCTTGAATGCCTGCTGCTGCTAGTGGTGGGGAAAGCAGGAGCACTTAGGCCCCAACCAGCAGGGGGCCCCTTCAGACACATAGATGAATTCATTTTACAGGGGCCCAGAGACACATTTTATAGGTGACAATTGTTTGTAGCACCCCTACTGGCCAAATACACATAACACAGACAGTCTTGATGTGTAGAGTTCAATATGTGGCTTTTGCGGCGTTGCCTTCTTGTTTTTGCTAGTGACAGGGACCCAAACTGATAGCTGCCACTGCCCAACACAAGAACACTTGACAAAACACATTAAAAAATAAAATTAAAACAGGAAACACAACAAATCAACATTGAGTATTGGGTGCATGTTAGGTGTGTTTTGCACCTCAGGGCCGCTGTACTGCAGCCTAAAGGCTCTGAACACAGACTGAATGGCTTTTCTCCTTCAGGAGGAGACAACAAAGGTTTTAAAACAGGTTGCTTCTGTATTAGAGAGGCCGATATAGCACAGTTGAGTCCGTCCTGGCCCGGGCACTGAAAATAGATCCCTAGATCAACTGACTGGAGGTTGTTGCAGTGTTTGGCGAGGAGCCAGCGGTGAGCTGTAATGTGATGTGAGCTGAGCTGGTAGGAGATTAGCGCCTGACTCAGCGATCGGCTGAAACTCAGCTTCCCACTACTGAAGGAAAACCCCAAAAAAACACTTTAATTTCCTCAAATCTGCCTCATCTGCTCTGCTTCTACATTTTTAATCTTATATCAGTTTTAATTTGGCTGCTATGGTGTTCTGCTTGTATAATTGTAGTTATTTTAAGGCCTGCAGCTCTTGTGGCGGGTGTTCCCAGTCTACAGGGGTCAGTACCTACCAAAAGTGGTCCAAGGGAGGAGAACCAGTGAACCCAGTGAGGCCCATTGATACGCGTGGGGAGCGAAGGCTGGCCCGTATAGTCCGATCCAACAGAAGAGCTGCTGTAGCTCAAACTGCTGGAACCGTTAATGCTGGTTCTGACAGGAAGGTGTCAGAACACACAGAGCATCGCAGCTTGCTGCACATGGGGACCGGTTAGGGTGCCCATGCTGTCGTCATGTTATGGCCGATCAGTGTGCATACATGCGTACAAGGAAAGCAATCACCAGATTAGATAACAAGTTTTATTGTTTTTCCCCGCAAAGATGAAACATTTCCAGAGTATACAAGTGTGGCTTGTCGTTGAACAGTTGCTATGTCACCGAGAACAAAAAATCAAAACTATCACAGTAAACATTTGAGAAATATACATACATAAAAATAGACCTCTGAGAAAAATTCATATACTGACATTTCCTAAACGCTTATAGTCAGGGCTCGATCAGTAGCAATGAAGATTCGTATGATCTGAACACGTGCAGAAGAAAAAGGCCCCCACCCCATCCCAACACCAATATGGAACAGACTACTATTGTGTTTCTCTGAGGTGTCACAGGTAGTATGGCCGGCATGGGGAATGTAGGTTAATGTTACTTTACATACCATACTAGGTTTAAGTTAGCTGAATTTTGAAAAGCAATATGATTTCAACCTACAGCATGTTACAGACAGAATGGATTCTTTGGCGTTTTGTTCAGAGTACTAAAACCCACAAAACTAAAAGTATATATATATATATTTTAATTGCATATACGGTAATCACCTGAAGTGCTCCTGTCGTACCCCTACGATGAGCTCTTTTACTCACTAAGCATGGGTCAGAATCTGCATGGGGAAAAAAAACAGACATTCCTCAATAAGACTCAAGAGTAGAAAAAGACAAACTAACATTGCACTCTTCTCTTTAGGCACAAAAAGCCTCATTTCAATCGAGCTTTGGGGCGTGAATGAAGCCTCACGAACCCCAGTTTGTGCCTCTCGTGTATTGCAATTATACGAGTCACAGAGCTAAGATCAATTATTTAAAAAATAAATAAATAAATACGCAGATATTTCATTTGGTGCATGATAAAGAGCTTTTCCCTCATTTAAACAAAGATGGCAGCCAGAAAAAAAACTTTATGTCCGAGATCAAGTTGTACGAAATGAAACAAAATATATGAAAGTTCCGTTATATTTGTCTTTCGCGTGTTGGACAGAACAAGCAATGACAACGTCACTTCCAGTAACATGGTTAAAAAAATAAATCTTTCTTGTCGTAAAGAGAGAAATTTGCTGGATGCTGGAAACCCCTTTTCAACGATCACGTTTTTTTTTTTTTCCTTTAAGGATTCCGTTTAGCTCTGCGACTTGAAGGTCATGGAAATACACAAGAGGTACTAACTGGGGATATACACTTTGTAGCTTCCCTAGATTCCAACATCATGTGTACATTTTAAATGCAAAGTAACAGTAAGTGGTGCTTCTCCTTAAACCTGTCCATCTTACACCAACAGCTATTCAGCTTATGATCTTTTAAAAATATAAACTCTTAAGCGTTTCTTTCTGCGTACGACATGAACAGTGAAGGCCGGCCAGCTTGGCAGGCTGATTATGACGCAGGAGGGAGAAGGCATTTGCCTCAGCGAGCTGGCAGCTACCCTGCAGGCTGCTTCTCGTCTTTGACATGTCCGGAGAAACTAACACGATACTTCCACATGTGTGGCGTGATTGTTTTGGGCTAAGACAATAAAACCGCAGACTGAGTGACATGTGCTGGAATGATGTCTTAACATACATCAGCATGAAGTGTGAAAAATGTTTACATGTGCTTTCAATGTTAAAATGAAACACAGCAGGCTTTCACCCATCTATATTATGAAGCAAAACAACATTTTATTGACCATAGCATACCCATGATTTCCTCTTGTTACCCCTACCAATACTACTTGCATGGTATACAACACACAGACAAACCAAAGTCTCTTTCCTTAGAGAAGGTGGAAGCTGTCAGGAGAGATATGCTGAATTTTAAATATAAAACACCTTCTCCTGGTCGTTTGTCATGTTGATGGCAGCACACTGTAGTAATGTGGCCAAGAGAGGGACCACTGAGCAGGAAAAATTTTAAAATTAAAAAAGCCAAAATCCCACGATGAATGTGATAATGTAGTTCTCGCCACCTCCGGTTTCTCCAATCTGCAGTTATCCTCGGGTAAAAGGGAAAGGGGGGAGTCTATGTCACATGGAAATCCTACCACTCCCAAACACCCCCTTAAATCACAGGTCTATTAAAAAAATAATAATAAAAAAAGGGTGACACCCCTCGCATTCAGTGGTGAGGGAGTTTTGGGAGGGAGGTTTGTGTCAGAGCTGAGATGGGTTCGACTGCTTGAGGAAGAAAACGGGCAGGAGGCATATCGGGGGGGAGAGAGGACGTGGCGGTCACTCCTCGTCTGAGCTGCTGTTGTCTAGAGAGTAAACCATGAAGGCCAGATCAGGCCGGGCCGGCACCATGGGGTTTCCCGGCTTCACCATCTCAAAGCCCATGTAGTGGAAGGTCTTAATGATGGACACTGGGGAGGAAACGAGTGTCAGAGGCTCTACTGAAATCAAACATTCGAATATAGGAACAAGAAGAAAAACTGATGATTCTTGAGTGGAGGGGAACTTTAATATTAACCGAATACGCAGCTTAAGGTTTTCATATCAATATTTAAAACAACAATATTTAAAAATAAATAAATGATGATGATGATGATGATGATAAATAACAAGAGCTCTTACGTCGATCCTCTCTGCTTTTATGGAACCACAGGAACACATAGTTAACTTTGAGCTTCTCTTCTGCAAATTCGAGCAGAGCAGTTAGCCTGAGGATGACATGGACAGACAGACAGAGAGAGAGACAGAGGGAGTCAGTCGATGACGCACACAAAGTTCCCCCCCCCTTTACATAAGCGCTGAAACTTTACATAATAATGCAGTGGCAGCTGCAAAGCTGGCTGCTCCAACGATGGGCTCTGTGCCCACAGCAGGCAAGGTTACTCTGCCCCGGCATCGATTACAGCCAAACACAACGGCAGGCAACAGCAACACAGAGTTATTAGCATCCATTTTAATATCGGGCACACTGATCGCCTCAAAACGTGTTGGTAGCAGCCTCTCGTGTACAATTTGGATCCATCTGGTGTGCAGACTGCCACTAAACTGCTCTGTTAGGCAGGACTTGATAGGACTACTTTAAGAAGAAAAAACTGCTTAGTGCATTTCGGGTTGTCCTTACCCTTCTTTGCTCCCCTCTACGAGCGCCCCGGCAGGGATCTCCAGGAAGAGGCTGTCTTGTGATAGAGCCGTATCCCAGGAGGCCAAGCGGCACTCACTCAGCTGGTAGTGGAAGCGGAGAAGAGAGGGGTTCCCACCCACTGGAGCAGCCTGTGTCACCGTTAACTTCTCGTCCTGGATTATTACAGGTGGGACACGAAAAGAAACAAAAATTTAGTTTATTAATTCAGTTTTATTTTTCAGCATTAATGCTAAGATTCACATGCTGAACATGCACCCTTAAAAAGGCCCAATCCAGAATAATAACACACATTTTACCCTTTCACATCATCAGGATTTAGACTTAATTGTTGTCCAAGTGTGTTAGAAGACCAAGTCACCCAACTTGGGAGTGACAGTTTAAAAATGTTGAGTCTTTACATTTGAACCAGATTGTACCATGTTGTTACCCACAACACCATTGGGCAAATGATCAGATACCAAATATTAAAATGTTGAGTATGAAGAATGCTTCCTGCACCCGAGAGCAGAAGAAAAAAGAGGAAGTGGTTGTGGTCACCTGGATATTCTGAAGAAGAAATACTGACTAACATGTCTGATGTAAACAGATGTGTGGTCAGACAACCCACTTCTGCATTCAACACATTACTGAGGCGTTGTATCTCATCAGCATGAATTTGGTGTCAAAAACAGAAAACGTTTATACACACAAGTGCTGTCTACAATTTGTAGTCTGTTCGTTTGGTGTATTATTTCACTCCCTGCAGCAGTTCTTGCATTTATAGTTGTCTAATAAACGGGGCGATTTTGATGCCAAGTATCTGCATTAACTGGACCTGATGTTGCCGTGAATATGAGCAGTGTTGTAAGTCACGTCATAGATGCAGCTGCCACGTAAATGTGTGTAAATACTCAGGCAGACGTGTAAATCAAGTTATACTTCCATGACTAACCGTAAATAAAGGTCGATGTGAATATATGCAAGAGTTTGAGTTGGGACCAAACCTGATGGTAATGTTACACAAGCTTTATTTTTTTGCTCGCCGGAGGACAGATGAGGATGTTGATATTATAGCTGTGACTGATCTGTCTGATCCTAAATCTCTAATCCTCAGGACAGTCAGTCACATGTCTAGGGTACAACTTGACAGACAGACACAGTAGAGGAGGACACAGCAGTTTGTGTGTAGATGTTAAACTCTATTATTCTACTTTCTGATGGTCTCTCTTTTGTTGCAATCAAATGTTCATTGTACAAAAACATCTATGACCAAAAGCACAACTTGTTTTATGAATTTGACAACCATAACAAAAAGTACATACTTTGTGAATGAGCACATACAATTTGAGCCCTGCCAAGAGGAAACTAGGTGAATGAATGACTGCATTAAATCCACTGCAGGTGCAGATGATGATGAGTAGGAGACAGATTAAAGGATTTTTAAGCTTTAAAAAAATAAAAAAACAACTTCGCAAAATGAGAGTACTACTCATTAGCAAGGTGTTCCTGTGTTCAGTGCACTGAGTTAGCGTGCTCCCTGAGGGATGAAGCACTTAACACAATTATTGCCCTGAGTGCTTACGTCGAATAAGAACAACACTTTGTTATCCCGTCGTTATCCTTTAACTCTCTCAACATAACAAAAAGCCTTTAAAATACCAATCTGGGACAAAGACTTGTGTCATACAACTGTTTTTTAATAAGTACCAGTTTAAATGGAAAGCGTGACCTGTGTATACGTCACATTAAGAGAAGTTCAGCCAGTGTTTTTGCTCTTATCACAGCAGTTATAGCGAGATGCATTGTTTTATGGTAAGTCTGCATTATGGGTTCAGGTGTTGTGCCGTCAGCAGGAAGCTTTAGAAATGTTGGACTGCAGCTATCGCTGTTATTGTGTGAAGTCGAGGACAGTCACCTTGTGTAGTACCACGCCGAGAGAGTGATCCCTAACCGTCCCTCGCCCACCCGGGATCTTTAGTTGTGGGTGAGGGGCATCAGGAGCACCACAGAGGCCCTGGAGACTGAGGGATGGAGCTGGTCAGCCGAGACCCCGCTAACCAGGAGCTGGAAGGACAAAGGACGAATCGGTTAGTGTTTCAGACTATCTCACTGAATCTCATCTTCTGTCCTGCAAAATACATCCTTCTACACACAAATTCTCTTTTCCAACAATCTTCTCAAAAATTAACACTGCTGGTGCAACATCCCCGAGCTCTGCACATATTAGAATTGCTGTTGCAATGATGACAGGGGTGATGACAATGTTTATGTGTAGAACTACAATTCCCTCTAAAATGCACATATTTGTACCAGCTTTAGAACTGTACTGGGAGGCAAATGAAGACCTCTTAGCAGCTATAAATATTCAATAACTTATTACAAGTAAGATAAATTCAACATAGTGTCCCTCACTGCTGGCTTATAAAGGAAACAGGTCCTGGTGTATGCCGACTGTGCATTTCCTAACAAGCTTGAATGAAGAGCTGCACTCAACTACCTGCCAAACTAAACAGTATGGACCATGTTGGTATTGGGTCAAAGCCACTGAAGCAACCTGTCTAATAACACTTGCTGAAGGAAATCGTCCCAGTTTCAGCTGTATCAGGATAATGAAACCTTTAATACCCTGTGGTGTTTTTAACCACTAGAATCAGAATCAGAAACAGCTTTATTGCCAAGTAGGTTTCCCGTACAAGGAATTTGCTTTGGTGTGTTGTTGCGATAAAATCTTAATAGAAAAAAGAAGTAAAACAACACAAAAAGTAAGTAAAATAAGAAAAGAATAGAGATAAAAATTTGAAACAAAAAACAACGTAGTGCATAGTAGTGCTATGCAGGAATGTTTTTACCTCAACAGGGCTTCTTTAACTCAAACACAACTAATCCTGCTACCTGTTGCCTCACTCACACAGAAACTTTGCTGTAATTAGCAAATAGAAAGCACCTATGTCCCACCTCTGCAGCACAGGGGACAGCCAGAAGGATCTAACATGGTCACACCGTTTGCTTATTTGTTGGGTTCCTTTACGAAAGTTACAGATTTCCAACAGTTTATCCAAATATCTATTCCACCATAGGACAAAGTGTACCAACTCCTCCTGTATGACTTTATTCCTGTGGAGTAGTAATATTGTAATGTTTGCCTTGGACTGAAGCAGTAGCACACTGACTGCAACGCAATGGTTTTAAGCCTGAGACACACACACACACACACACACGTTTTGTGGTCACCTATGACCACAATTCAAACCAATTCAAATCATAATGCACAAACAATGGCAACAAGCATGTGATGTGGACAAGCTCTGCAAATGATTATTATTGATTAATTCTAGCATAGTTTCAGGCCATTGACTCCATCACAGGCAGCATTTTTTATGATGAGCCTACGACACGGACAAAATTAAAGTCTATGATTTACAACAGCATTCAAAGAGTTCCTGATGGGTTATGCGTGTGCTGGAAGCCGGCATGCATCAAACAAGCACATGATCTATAAACACCTCTGCAAATAGCTCGCGAGAGGGTTTCGGGAACACACAACTTTTATCGTTTTGAGTTACGGTCACGTATCTCAAGACGGACACGATGGCAGCCAGCCGACGCTGCCAGACAGGTCTGGACAAGACGGTTGGGGATGCTCATCTTGTCACATTTTGCCCTTTAGATGAGCAGGCACCCTCCACAGCCTGCCTCAGTTTTGAGTGTCCTGCACCTTTATTTAAACCTGACACATTACACATTCTTCTGTCTGAAACTGCATCTGTTAGACATACCTGTTTGTGCAGAAGGAGGAGCTGTGCCAGGTTCTCCCCGCAGACCAGATAACCTGGACTACCTGGTCTGCATAACTACAGCCAAGAGAGGGAGCAATGGAAAACAAAGCTCATTATACCTGGCCTGTTCACTTAACGGCTGCAACTGCACGCACATTTTTCCAGGCTCATCACTGCCCTTGGTTATGCAGAGACAACATATGACCTGAAGCATTTAAGTTTGGGGAAAAAAAACCCCACTTCTATTATCACAGAGGCATGAACATGTAAGCAGAAGTAATTTTCTTTGGCAGGTCAAGGGTGAGCTAATTTCAACTACTATAATAGGGGCATCATAGGCTGCAAAGTAACTACAGCTGTTACATAAAATGTAGTGGAGTAAATAGCATAATATTTCCCTCTGAAATATAGTGGATTAGATGTAGCTATAAATGGAAACATCTAACTAAAGTACAAGTACAGTAAATGTAAAATGGTAAATGGTAAATGGACTCTTTCTTATATAGCGCTTTTCAACCGGAACGGTTCCCAAAGCGCTGTAACAGTAAGCTAAGTTTGAACAGTAGTCTAATTCAATGTACTTAGTGACATTCCACTAATGACTTACTGTAAACTAAAATATATTAATTAAAATAGATGCGTGAAAGGTTGCAGTCACAGCAGGTATAACTTAAATTCCCCAGAATCTCCTCAAAACAAAAATTAAAACAGTGAAGGGTGGAATGAGGTGAATGTCGGCAGAGCACTATACCACAGTCGAGACCACCAAGAGTTTCTCTTCCTTTATGCCACATAAACAAAACTGATAGACTGTATCGGGGGTGACGGGTAGGACACAGATGAAGGGAGAGATGAGCACGCTTGCCAAAATGTCAAGACCTGCTTCTCTTTTTACCCCCATCTTCCCTTTCAGAGACAGACATGAGAGCCTGTCCTTGATGGAAATGCCAACTTGTTTTGAAAGGCAACACTTTCGTCCTGTGACATTTCAGCCACACTCCCAAGCAACCCCTCCCTGTCCTCACGTCCAATGATCCCACTCCAGCTGGAGAGCTGCAGCCTTTAGTCCTCCACCCCCAACAGGTCACACTAAAAACAGAATATAGGTTATGTTTTTTTAAACAAGGTCGGCTGTGCACCACTGTGAAGGACGAGCACGCTGCATTAATATGCTGGAGAGGAGTTAATCATCTGTGTGTTGCAGTGAGACTCAAAGATGCCAAGTGCGTCACCGTCTGATTCTGCCAGCAGGGGCATGTGTGCGTGTGTGTGTGTGTGTGTGTGCGCGCGAGAAAAACATTTTGGATGAGCACTTCCACTGCCCGTTTGCTCTTCCTGGGCTGCGAGTTGTTTTGAGAACCGATTCAGGTGAATTGTTTGAGGGGACGAGGGGACGGGGTTAGCCGACAGCCAAGACACACATAACTCAACCAAAACAGGAAGCGCTCTGGTAGGTCCTCCAACACAGCAAACCAAAACATCTAACACTATAATTACCAGCTTAGTAACTGAAAAAAAGACTCAATCTAAATCCAAATTGTCAACATAAATAAACTTGTTAGCTCCCAAAAAGAGCTGTGGAGGCATAAACGCTGCTGCTTGCAGGAAAGTAAACAGGAGAGTCCTCAGACCTCCTCCAACCTCTGGACGTTTGGCAGAGCAGCGTGTCGGAAAAGATGTCGAGACAGAAACAGGAAAGGCACACATGCTCTGAAACCTGAGTGTGGACTGATGTATTGCTATCAAAACCTGTTGCTCTGACCCGTGGGCCCAAACTGAATGGCTGCTCAGACACACAAAAGAAAACAAAAACAACCAAACTAGGTGCAGGACATTCGAATAAGGTAAAGTGATAAAGCAAATAATAAATGTTGCTTTTGTTACAGGATATTTGGGAGCGTTAGAATAATTATTGCTTTGTTAAGCAACGTTATTGTAAAAACAAGCCATAAACCCACCAAACCACCAGCACAGGCAGCACCAACATGGAGTCCGTGGCAATTTTAAAACATCCCTTACTCAGATGATTGTCCCACCCAAAACAGGCTGACTGGAGTTTGTGGAATCCACCACCTGCTTTGGTTTAATTCAGCACAAGCTTTCAGTACAGGCACAGTTTGGTGAACCTGTGGCAACAATAACTTCTGAACTGATTGAGGAGCCCCAACAGTAAATTAACACAGCATGTAGACAGGTTGGCCAGTAAGTAAAAGGCTGATGGTTCGGTCATAGGAGATTAAGTCTTCTGTGATATTAAACTAAATAAACTAAATATCATTGGTAGGGCTGCATCTGATGATTTGTCTACCAACTGTTTTCTTGTTTAATAAGATTGTAATAGTGAAAAATGTACATCAGTCTCCCTGAAAGTCCAAGGTTTTGTCCCAACAGTCAAAAACCCAAAAATATTAACTTCACAATGAGAAAAAAAAACAAATCTTATCATGTCAGAAGTTGAAACCCCTTTTTCCTTAAATAAGTGACAAATGATTGCCGATTCATTTTCTGTTGAGCGACTAATTCATTATCAATTGTTGGGTTTTGGACTGTTTGCTGGACAAAACGATGCATTTCAACTTGGACCTTGGGAAATTGTGTCATTTTTATTATTATCTGACATTTTATGGACCAAACAAAATCCAACAGTTGAATTCGTGAAAATAATTTAAGAAATTGCGGCTCCAAAATATATCCTTTTCCACATGTGACGAGCCTATGAAGGCTTTTTGTTTTTGCCAGTGTGTAGGCATTTTTCTGTGGTGCAATGTGTTCTTTTCAAGCCTATAAGCCAGTGCATGCTAAAGGGTTGCATCACAGGCTCTCCAGCAGTCAACTATAATACATGAGGCTGACGACTCCAGATATGAGCTGAAACTGGTTGGCACAATTAATTCAATGTTTTGGTTTCGTTACGGAAAAATCTACAGCACTTTGAACCAGAATCATCCAGCAACCACTGAAGAGCTCAGTCACTTAACGGGGCACTTAGTTACACTCAGGTAGCTCAGGTAAAATAATCCAGCTGTTTCTGACTGAATGCACCCCTGCACTCCACACACACACAAAAACAGATTCCATTGATGCTTGAGAGGTGAACCAGCGGAGGGGAGGGGGGTTATATAACCGGGCTAATGTAGGCCAGTTGATGCCTTTAGCTGACAGGGCCATAATAGTCAGAGAGCTAATATAGTTACTGCTCTGGCTCACAGCATCAATGGACCGCTCCCTCGCTGCGTGTCAGATGTTAAACCCACAGAGCACAAAAACAAGGCTTGTTGTGCCTGTAGAGAATAAGAAAGAAACACCCACACAGGCTGCAATTCATCCATGCTGTTGCTCATAAATCTTTTACTATACTACTATACTATAATACTATCATTTCTGGCATTAAAAAAAAAAGGCATGTTGCATAATAAAAGACATTAGTATCACAGTGACACTAAATCCCCGGACTGCTATGGAGTACAAAATACAACATAGCAGTTAAGGTTAGGTTAGCTTATTATAAAGTAACTTCTGGATTACGCGTACGCTGTAAAAATGGAAAAACTGAAGGTAAGAATATTAGAATTGTGAAAAAAAAAATTTTTAATTCGATTCTTCGATGCATCGCGATTCTCTTCAACAATTGTCTTGATGCAGAAAACTCAATAATCGGAAATTTAAAAAACTCAATTCTCTACATTAGTCGGAGGCAGGTCCCCGTTCATTCCTATTTAAGTTGCTGAGCAGCACATGAAGCCAAAAAAGCTCGACTTCCCTGGTATAAAATTACCCGGATCGTTCACATAGCTTCCGCATTGTGCGGCCCATAGAGCAAGCGCACTAGCTTTTCCTTTAACCTCGCCTCCAAACCACTAGGTCTCAGAGGTCTCGTGGGAAGCGCACTAGCGTTTCCTTAAGCCCCGCCTCCCAAACGCTCAGTCTCTGGCTCACTCGCATGAATGGCAGCGACTCCATAATTCTGGAATCGGCAATTTATGCATTTCACAACTTTTAGGACATAATTGTTTAAATAAAAAATATTTAAGTCTTCGTGCTGGCTAGTTGTTGTATGATTTACTGATTTACAGTGGATCTATTTGTCTCTTTCACAGTGCACGTCTATGGGAAAACATTTCTTGGGGCCAGTGTGCATGACACAACGGACCCAGAAGGTGTAATTACACGATTTGGCCACTATGTCACTAGGTCTATGTATCAAAGCCTGGCACCCTTACTGGGGGCTTACGTAATAATCGCCTGTAACAATTCTGTAAGACTGGGCTGTACGTAGCACGTTCCTTGCAGCTGAGCCAATTGCATGGTGAAACGTAACGGACGTAAAACGTGCTCCGTGTTTACGTTCTAAGGCAGGCTACTTGAGCTGACCGAGCGTGAGCAACCAAAGATGGAAACAATCTGACCGGCAATTTCGTTTGTCGAGTAAATCTTGGAAGGCTGTTTGGAAGTGCCTGTACCAAAATAGTCGTGTGTTGCAGCCAGAGTCCGGCAGCACATTTTCCCTGCTAGCTTTGTGATAACTACCATGAAGGGATGAAGCGGTTCTCCTACTTGGGCTTCAAAACTCAGGTAGGAAAACAACACACCCACAAACATTAACACTGCAATAAAAAACACTAAATTACCAAACATTACCCTCCTAGAAATGAAAATTCAAATTAAGCCGTTGAATTATAATTAAATTGAATTACACAAAAAAATAAGTTGTGGGGTCCTTGATAACAGAAGGAGATAGGGGAGTGAAAAGTTTCGGACGCATCGATAATGTTTTTTTCAAATCACATCGTAGACCTCTGAATCGTAATGGAATCTAAAGGTGCCTAGAGATTCACAGCCTAAATAATAGTCTGTCGATTGATTTTTCAGTTAATCGGTTAGTTTATAAGATGCCAGAACGTTGTGAAAATGCCACTCACAATTTCCAGAGCTCAAAGTGAGTAATAAACTGGTTGGGTCGATACATCGGGGCAATTTGACATCATCACAGATGCATCAATATCAAGTGTATATGTTGGCTGGTGAGTTACAAGAAACTGCAGTAGCAAAAATGCCAAAGACATGACTTTGAAGTAGTTTAGAAACCGTGTCATCATTACATAGTTTGTCTTCAAGAGCACTGACAAGTATATGTTTCAACTGTAAAATGTCCCACTGCTCAGTATGTACCTTGGTCACAGGGATACTTGTTATAAACATATGGTCAATAAATGGCAGATTAATTACATATCATTAAGATTTTCAAATATTTCAAATATTCATATTAGTTTCCTTATTATTTAATTTCCAATAATAAAAAACAGGAACCTTAAATGACGTTATAAACGACTTCTAACGATGAACCATCAGCATGTTTCTTCTGTCCATCAGCAACCATCTCAGCACTAGTTGTGAGGAGTGTATTTTCCCCAGGAGGCACTGAATCAATGTCTTTAATGCTGAAACAATGTGTTGCCTCATCGATTAGTTGGTCCACATGCAACTATTTTGGCAAGAAATACACCATTTAAGTGTTTTCTCAAGCAAATGTGCCTGACGTCTGCCATTTCCAGTCGCCTGAACACAAGGATCTGCAACCTTTCTCCGTGCAACATCTTAAGTGATAGAAAAGTTTAACATCTTTGGGTGTCACACTGCCGAGTAGCCTCAACTAGTCATTTGACGGAGCCTGTGGACGTTTGGGGCCGTTTTTTATTACTAATGACACGTTTATACACTAAACTATTGCGCTTTTATAGTCGATGAAATAATCGTCAGATGACTCGATGAGGAAAACGCATCACGTGCAGTGAGTCGCGCTGGAGGCAGCGTCCGACTGATGTTGGTGTTGGTGTCCGCGCAGTTCACTCTGTTGTTTTTCCTGCAATGTTGCGAGGGCAAGCTGGCTGGAGGCGAACTGAACCCACTATAACAAGCCCAGCCAGTGCTATAAAAGTCCACCTACCGCAGCGAGCAGACGACACTAAAGTCGACAACAACCATTTACGTGTGTTTTGTTTGTGGAAAAGCGTCGGCGTCCTCCTACCTTTCCTCGGTGTTCAGCATGATAGCTTCGAGGAAACACGGGTCTTTGGGTCCTTTCTGACAACTAAAACAATTGCTATTCGATAGAAACTCCACGGAAAAGTTCACCATTCGTAAATTGAGAGAAAACCGCGGTGCAGTGAAAGTGTCGTGGCGCTCCGCGACTCGCTCCGGCGGCAGCAGCTGCGAATCTCCGCGCGCTGCGGCGGTGCGGCGGCCTTTTATAGCTGCAGCAAGGCATCATGGGTAATCCAACGCAGGACGCCAGGCTGCTGTTTTAAGTAAACAAACGGATATAAAAACTGTTACAAAACGCACATAATATGCAACAAAACGTAGCAGTGTGTACATTGTAATTATGTTAAGACCTTTCTGTTAACTGTACTGTAGCTTTATCACACTTAATGGTAGTTTTACCCAAATTACTGTAATATTTCCAATATACATTCAGGAAAGAGATAAAATCTGTATGTTGTACTTACTTGGGTATGTCTCTTTTGTTACACTTCATATGTCGATTTAACCCCTCTGTAGCCTTCCTCTAAGAAGGAGATAATGTACTTTATACTGGATACCTGTTTGACAACTGAACAGGATATATATTTGTTTCTCTAACATTAGTAGTGGAAGAAGTAGGTTAATTAGATCTATTACTTTTAGGTAAAAATAGAAGTACGACAAAATAAGCCAGTAAAAACCATGCAGTCCAACTTTTACTGAAGTAAAAGTACAGTATTGGCAGCAAAATGTACTAAATAAATCAAACGTAAAAGCAGGCATTTGTCAGTACAATATATTGTTGGATAGTTAATATCCAACAATATAATATATAGTATAAAATCTAAAACCATATCATTATTCATCAAACTTTCTATGTCAAATCCTAATGTGCAAAGTAACTATAGCTGTGAGCTAACAGTAACGGAGTTAAAAGTACAATATTCTCCTCTGAAATGTAGTGGAACAGAGGTAAAGCGTAAAATGGAGATAAGCAAGTAAACTGTCACCCGGACCTTCCCCTATGAGGGATCAATAAAGGATTCCTAATCTTTTCCTAAGATTTGTACTTAACAACAGCTTAGTTATGCTCCACCACTGTTTGACTTTAAATAGTCTTCATTCATAATGCAACATGTGCCAGTTGAAACTAATTAACATTGTTGAGTACTGTAGTTTAGAATTTGTTCCAGCAATAGTGTTGTAAGGTATACTGAAATTTGCATTTCTATAGTTCTTTTCCCTGAGGGACTGACCTACTTTTGTAGCTCTTTTTCTCTCTAAATGAGCCTTCTACAGGTTTACATGTGGTCTGACTGAGGTGCTCTGCATACAGACCCCGCTCTTTTAGCTAGTCATTGATTGACAGGATATATACAGCCCAACCCTTATCAGAACAAATACTGCATGTATAACACTGCAGCCTGGCCTCCTGTTACTAAGGCCTAAAAAAAAGCTTTTTTCAGCTTATAGGGCACTGTATGTCATTAAATCCCTCCTTTTCTCTTCTCATCAGTGGCTCCAAAATGTTGAAAAATACATCTTTTACCTAAAATGTTTGGTGAAAATCTGAGAAAAGGAGGCCAAATTAGACTGAAGAAGTGAAACGTGCATTTCGGCAAAGGTAAAGGAAACACTTGCAGACTTAATATTATGTGACGGTATTGTTGAGTCTGAAGCTGTGATTTTGGCAAGACATAATCCTCTATGAAGGTAATAGTTTAGGACTAACACCAATGACTTGAGGGACCGAACAAACCAGGACACAGCTTTTTCTTCAGAAGAGTCAGAGGTCAGTGTCAAGCATGTGCACGGCCCTGGAACAATTTTGAGGGTCCCGAAATACAGACCCCCAAAACTGCTTCAGGACCCTGCACTATGGTTGACCTTGACCTCTGACCCTTGTTTAGGGATCGATGTGAACTAGGGACAGATACTTGAAAAAAATAGGCTTAATACACTTCCTGGAAGTGATCACAGCGTCCTGTTCTTCCTCTAAAACTGTCCGTCTGTCCCTCGCAGTGGTCAGCTCTTGGCCCTGACGCTCAGCTTGAATCTGAACATAGACCCAGTTACGTAAGGAGGAATGGAAAAGAGCCCCAGTGCCAGACAGATTATCCGATTAGTAACAAGATAGCAGCCCAGCTACCTGATCCTGGCACATCCCAGCATAAATGTTGGCGTTCCACCTTGCCTGGGTAGTCAGGGGACATGGGGGTCAATGCCGCCTGCCAGCCAACATGGAACAGCACCCTCATGATGTAACAGTGAGTGAAACCCATCAAGGGGGTTGGTGTCATGTAAATGATGGCCTGAGTGTCAAGAGGGACTTACAGAAAGTTTAATAATAGAATAAGCTTCTAGTCCACCCATTTTTCTCCAGAAGGTTTTAAACTAAATATGAACATCTTGTATTTCTTCCTGACATCGCAGAATCCATATCTCAAGTCCTCCTCTGTAAGTGGTAGAGATTTAGTAATGATGATTAAGGATCATGGTCATTTCCAGGATTCACCACCTCAATGCACATCATGAGAGGAGGCGAGGAGGAGAACCTAGTAAAAGAACAAATTTGACATAAGGGAATATATAGATTGGATTTTAATGCCCATTAATGCTTGTTACTAACTCAACTGCATCCCTTTATCTCCCCCTCTCCCTCTCTCTCTCTCTCTCTCTCTCTCTCTCTCTCTGCTGCTGCTGCCTGCAGTGTTTCTGCCTCCGGATCTGCAGTCTGGATCTGTAGATGCAGACCGCCTGCTACCCCCTGCTCTTGCTCGGCAGCCGCTGCTGCTATTATTGTTACTGCTCTTGTTATTAGTATTACTATTATTATATTGCTACTACTATTATTTTATAAATGCCAACATCAGCACCATTTTAACTACCATTGCTTTACATCTGTATGTGCAGCTGTGTGTTCTCTTTCCTCATGCTACCACTCACTCTACCCCCCCTCTTTGCCAATCTCTCTCTCTCTCTCTCTCTCTCTCTCTCAACCCAACCGGCCGAGGCAGATGACCGCCCACCCAGAGCCTGGTTCTGGTTCTGCTCGAGGTTTCTGCCTGTTAAAATGGAGCTTTTCCTTGCCACTGTCTCCTGTTGCTGCTCATGGTGGGAATTGTTGGGTCTCTGTACATAAAAGTTGGTCTAGACCTGCTCTATATGAACAAGTGCTATGAGATAACTTTGTTATGATATGGCGCTATATAAATAAAACTGAATTGAATTCATTGAAAAGGTTTGGGAGACAGGAAGAGGAAGTTTCCTCCCTATAAGAAACTGCTGTTTAACATTTAACCAGCATTTAACCTCTGACTGTTCACTGCTCTACCAAACCTGCCCAGCAGCCACTAGAAGACTGTGGTTGTACTGGGCAGCTGCCAGTGTGAATGTAGCAACAGATTGTGACTCAGAACTGTTCATTGTCAGCCAAGAGAAGTCCTGACTCTGTTATTTATTAGGCAAAGCACAGTGTAACAACATCTGATGTTTGGCAGACAATTGACTGATCGACAGAAATTACTTTAACTTCAAATAGAAGCTGTGAGATCATTTCTTTTCAGTGAATACCTCAGCCATATTACCTTCTCTGACATTTACCACCAGTCAGGTATTGACATTAATGGTGTACATTAATGTCTGTTAACATTTAATGTTCAAACAACAATTAATGTGGCATTCACATTGTTCTGTGATGAAAACGTAAAACACAATAACATGGAATATAAACTTAAACATATTAACAGTCCCATTTGAAGGTATTGGTTAGTTCGTTACTTATTCAGTTTGAAATACAGACAGACAAATATCTTATAAAGAGGATATGTTCTTACAAAAACATGATTCATCAATACATTGACAGTATTAAGCAAGCTAATTAAGAAGTTCCCACTCAAATGAGACAAATAGACTGTTGGGCTGTTTCTTTCCTCAGGGAGAGAGCCTATCAGATGATTTCAATTCTGTCACAATGAGACTGCAAACAAATGCGGACACCAAGGTCAAATTCTTGGCTTCGTTATTTGTAATGCAAAGAAATGTGCTGAGATGCTGTTTCCTTATTGCCCTATTTGTGTTATTTCTGCCACAAACACTTACAGATTTCTGCTGTTTCCACATGACAAGCTTAACAATAATGTTGCTTTAGTGGAAATGTGGCAGTATAGTGACGTTGAAAGAAAAACACAGCGTTCTAATACAGTTTTATTTATATTTGTTGCATGAAAGTGAGAGGTGTTTGGTATGAATTCAGTTCAGATTAGTATTTTACTGATTAAATCAAACATTTCTAATGACAAAGACTAAACAGTGCAGTAACCCATAAAGAGACATTTGACTGATTACTGGAATAACACATAGCACATATTAGCATGTTATATATAGATATTGAGCAGTTTGTAAATATTGTATGTTTTGACTGTATTTTTTATAGTAATTATAATTAAAAATCTCAATTGCTTCAAGTACAATTTCTTTTTTTCAGTACTACCAAATTTACATTCAGAATATCCAAAAGTATCTAAAATAATACAGCCATGCTAGTGACTCTGTGAGGCTGTACTTTGCTAAATGATAATGTCAGCATGCTAACATTCTCAAAATGACAACACTAACATGTTTAGCAGGTGTAATGTTTACCATGGTCACCAATGTTATTTAGCATGGTAGCATGCTAATCTATGCTAATTAGCACTAAATATAAAGTAGCTGACGCTGATAGGAATGTCATTAGTTTTGCAGGTATTTGGTCATAAACAAATTAAGGGCGAATTAAGACTTTGACCGGATGGCTCTAGATGAAAAGTGAAGGAATCACCAAAGTTATTATACTTCATCCTGAGGGAGACCAAATTTCATGGCAATACATCCAGTAGTTGTCAAAGCTTTAAGCTTAAAACCACAACCTCATGGTGGCACACAAGTCATTGGATCACCAAAGTTGTAAGATTCATCCTCTGCGGACCATGAATGTCTGTACAAAAATCATGGCAGCCCATTTAATAGTTGTTGAGATATCTCAGTCGGGACTAAAGTGGTGGACCAACCAGGAACCAGTGCATTGTTTTACTGTTTGCAGCAGATCGCAGCAGCAGACAAAAAGCAATCTGAGCCCGGGCTGAAGCTCAAATGAACACAAAGCATCTTAGTTTCCAGGACAAACTGTCCCTCGGCTGCCCTTCATGAACTCCAGCGCAGCGTCACAGAGTTGCACACGAGATTCTGGCTGAAAAACAAAACATCTCTCGTCTTTCAACCTGTCACCTCGATGGTGTTTGAGACTGATACCCCCTGTACACCCACAATACAGTTTTATCCACCGAGCTCCTCACACCGACGACAAAAGGCAGATCGTGTGAACAGCACAGGACACTCTATCGCCGCTTTGAGGATGAAATATTCAGCACGGGCTCGGTGGGGAAGGAGCCTGAAAAAACTGTTGCTTAAAGTCCTCCTGTTGTTGCCAAATGTTGATGTTTGATATCAGAAATGATCCTAATCAGAGGTTTTATCAGTGCTGAAGCACGTGTAAGACAGAGAATCAATCAATCAAGATGTATTTATATAGTACCTTTCAAACAAATCAAATGCAATTCAAAGTGCTAAAAATGGGTTTAGAGACTAATACACACCAAAACAACCAAAAAAACATAAAAGATAATACAGGCAATAAAATAGTCATATGAAATAAAAAAAATATATACATATATAATCATGAAATAAAACAAAAAATAAATATAATAGTAAAATGTTAATTAAATAAAATAGAATGAAATAAATAGTAATTATCAGCTATAAAATGGTGATCAAACAGAAACAGAATAAAATAAATAATAACGATGATAGTAAATAAAATAAACTAGGATGGGTTGGGTTATTTATCTGTGTGAGGGTGCCCCTGTCTCACCCTTTTAATTGTGCTTTTTTCCCCAGTAAATATGGGAAGTGCAGAGAAATGCACTCAACAGAAACTAAATTCACACTGCAGGCCAAAGCGCTCAAGCGGTGTCAAGAGTGTCCAAAGTCCATTTGAATGAATTTCCTGGAATGACATTCAAATGAACCTTTCGTGACCTTCTAGTCAACACAGTCTCTCAGTGAATGTGACAGTGTTTATCTCCCAAAAAATCAAGACTTGTTATGCAGCCACTTCACATAGATTCAGGAGGTCTTTTGCCCGCTTGAACTTGACTTTGAGGCTCTTGACCAGGGCTGTTTTAATAGTGAACCCCGATTTAGTAAATCACTAGAAACTAGCTTGTCATTACTAAAAACTTAGTAGGGACTTTATATTAAAACTTATTAATGTATTTAAGAATAACTGGTACAACCCAACAACCTTGGGTTGACACTGCAGTTAACTTTTCTTGTGACCTCAGCTCATCGCTTTCAACACGCGTCACATATTAACGCCGACGTGATGACACATTCTCTCACAGCGCGGCCTGCAGGTGCACCGTGAGATCATGTACAGGTCACGTACAGGCCCAGGTCAGATCAGATTTTGGATAACATCTTACCCCTGCTGAAAAATAAAAAGATCATATTTCCTTGTATACAGTCTGTGCAAAAAAAACACATGTATTACATTTGGCATCAGAACTGACGCTAACTTCAGAACATACCTATCTTCAGGTTTCATGCTTGTAGGTAAACTCTCTATTACAAAGCACAAGAATGAAGAAGTGCTTGTGTATTTTTGTGTATCTGCTTCTGAAGTTGACTTTGCGTGTGTGTGTGTGTGTGTGTGTGTGTGTGTGCTATGACAAACTCTTGATCTAATTAAAGTTCCCATTGTTCCTCTCTGGCAGCGTCTCGCATTCTCTGTGGGGAAAGGTTGACTTAATCGTGCAGGTAAGCACAACAAACACAAGAACACACTGACGTTCATGTCCAGAATTCCTGTTTCCCCACTTTTTGTCGCCCGCTGGCATTAACACATCGACAGCCGTGGTCCTGCCTACGATTGGCTTCTTGCGATGTGCAGATAAAAGGACAGCGATGGTGAGTTTGGATAAGAACAGCCCGTTGCTCTTTGCCAAAACGCCTGGGGAAGTCACGATGATGATAGTGATTGTTATGGGTGAGGTCCTCGTCAACAATGGAGCAAAGCGTTCAGGCGTCCACAGGAAGGAGAAGTTGTCCGCTTTTGTTCTTCAGATGATTTGAGTTTGTTAACGTGTACGCTTGTATGTCGCATGGCGGATGCTCTTATAGGGAGACAGGTGTTTTGTGTGCTGATCTGCAAGGGTGTGGATGGAGCCTTGTACATACTATACCATACTATTCTACTATTCACCATGTCCTGGTACTATTTAAACTCCTGACAGGAGAAAATAGAGAGGAAACTTCATTGTATCACCAGAAATCTTCAAAAAATCAAGAACACTTTGAGAAAACTACATTGTGCCTCTGTGGAGCAACAACAACGTGAACTGGCTGAGTGACTCTCCAGCATTACATCATTGTAGACTCAATATAGTGGCATTTTATTCATAGTTTCTAATTCTGTAATGATGGCACGTCCATTAACATGATAGTGACAGTATAAACAAAAAAAACATGACACATTAATCAAGTGGAGAAATAAATAACCTAAAAACATGATAAGAAACAGTCTTTGCAGTTAAGAGAAGATTGATTTGACTTACAGGGGAACTCCCGAACCTACCTGCTGATGATCCTCTATTCAGTCCAACATACAGACTGATGCATCTGCACGGCACAAACATCGTGTTCTCTGTGATCTAGACTACGAAAAAGCATCCAATAATCAATCGTCAGTCATATTTAAGGTGTATACTTTGCAGTGGGGGAATTTACTCAAGTGCAATTTTGAGGTACTTGTACTTTACTTGGGTATTTCAAGTTCATGCTACTTTAAAGTTCTCCAACGCTACATTTTGGTGGGATAATGTTGAATGAAAATTTGCACTGTTTTCAAGAACATTTCTTGCTGTTTGTTCAGAGGGAAAGTGTCCGATTGGTGAAATGTGCTTCCAGTCCCGTCAATCCCACATGTCACCTTGTTCATTTCGGGAGGTTGCCGCCAGCTCCTAAAACTCTCAACGCGTGCTGAGTTCACGTCCGAGGGCCATACTGTTCTCTCTCTGCAGTCATACTCAGCACCTTTATAAGCTGATTGTCTCTCTGTAATGCAGCCCTGCAGGAGTGTCTTCCTGTTTCCAGATAGAGCTGCCCTGAGAACGCGCCCTGCAGCTGACTCCATCTTCAGACAGATATTCTGCCCTACAAAGGCAGAAAGCAGCAGCTCCAGAAAAGCTGAAGTTGATGGTTTAAATTTTTCACGCTGCCTGGGTAAACTGTAACCGATGTATAGGAAGTAATTCCTTGATTTTATATCTCTTTGGACATTTACCACAAAAAATAGACATAAAGGGAATGTGATTGAGTGGAAAACACTGGAGTCAACAACTGATTTCTGCTAAGCTAACATTGGGCTAGCTACCTTTTTAACAGGACCGGTTTCACTGTTTTTATTCTCCATGACCGGATTTAGCTTCTGCCTTACTCGTGTGGGATAACAAACTGAATGAGAAAGATGTTAAGTCACCGAAATATATATTGTGACGTCTCGGATCGTTGACTGACAGACAGCATGTTCACTTATCTGTCTGTATGTTTGCACTTTTATCAAAGCATAGGCCTCCGTAGCACAGTAGCCGTGGTTGGACTGTAGGACTGTGGTCACCTTTGGTCAGGGCGAGGCAGACTGCAGGAATAGTGTAAGTGGGTAATCTCTCAGTTGGCTCCATATTCAACTGAATATGCCTATGCCTCAAGTACCAGCAGAGCTGCTCTTTCTAAATGAAGCCAGTCTTGCCCCTCAGCTCTGCACTTAATTACATAAATCTAGCTGTCCCATTTCCAGACTTTTAGTGTTCTTTCCTTCAGTATGTGGCCCCATAAATATTGAACAACAATACACACCCTTACTTTTACTCTTTCATGCATACATGCAGACGTCATTGTCCCCATTTCTCTCAACACACACATACCACAATGACTTGAAAATCTGGCACCACGTCCATAGCCTGAGGAACTACAGTAAGATGAATATTTCATACGCTTACATAACCCCCTCAATTAGCTAGTCAGCATAACCCAGTGCCACTGCTATCACCCAGCTACATGAGACAAGCAGGAATGCTTGAGCACTTAACAGTGTCCCCATGCCACAGCTTTATCGTTTTATCATGTCCCCAAAAATATGCATCAAGGCCAGAGGGGGAAGTGACTTTAATTAGCCAAGTAGCCCGTACAGAGCATTAAGGCTACCTGGTCTGCACAGAGCAAACGGAAAGCTATTATCCCCTGTGATTTTACTTATTAACTACACTTTCATTTTAATCCGGAGATGGAGAAGATGGAGAGAAAATGAGGTCAAGATGGATTTTAAAGCCTCAAGACAATTTATTAAAAGTTAAACATGGAGGAGAAATGCAGCGTGATTAAAGTTTGACGTTAGAGTTTTGGTGGCTCAGTAATATATGATACAATACGCTGTAGATCAAATGCACGCGAGCACTGTCTAGCTATTTATGTACAACATTTCGAGGTGTACCACAACAATAAAGAAGTCTGAGAGCATCTGCAAGAGAAAAACAGTCAAAATATTTAATAAGTCATGATTTTGTTGTGATTTGAAAACATTTTTAGCACTACAGCAATTACCAAGTTGGGCATATTAGGCAGTGTTTTCCAGCTTTTCTGTCATGTGACAATTTAAAGTAAAGTAATGACCCCTTGTCACAGGTTGCTTATATCATTGGCACAGTGAAGATTTTTCCTTCTCAGGCTTTATTTAAAGGATGTTTACAGGCCTGAAGAGGAACAACTATCCAATATTTCACAAGAAGGTCTACAGCTACACTAACGTCTTCATATGTCTGTACTTTAGGCACAGCTTTGTGCTTTGAGCTAAATGCAAACATTCTCATGACAATACAAACATAGTTTAGTAGGTTAGTGTTTTTTCCAACAGTTAGCATGCTAACATTGCTAATAAGCACTAATTCAAAGTACAGCAGAGGCAGATGGGAATGTTTTTCAGGTATTTAGTCATAAAGTACTGAACAAATGTAAATTTTGACCTGATTATGGCGCTAGAAGAAACGTTAACGTGATCGCCAAAGTTGATACAATTCATCAGGAGGGGTACCTGAATAATTGCGGCAAATTTCATGGTAATCTATTCAATAGTTCATCCTCTGGGTACCACGAATGTCTGGACAAAATCTTACGACAATCTATCCAATAGCTGCTGAGATATTTCAGTCTGGACCAAAGTGGTAGATGGCTGAACGACCAACATTCCCAACCCGAGAGCCTCAACGCTACCATGGCTCAAAAAGGAAAAGCAAAGATTAAAGAAAAGTTATAAAAAATAAACAAAGACTCAAAAAAACTCAGAGGAGAGGAAGCACTGTGCTACTCTGTAACCTCTGACTTTGACCTAACCTCCTTCACTGGAAAATGTTCTCACTGGTTGTGAAGATTTTCCCATCATTCCACCCTTCCACAAGTTTAAAGCATGCGCGCGCACAAAACTCAGATTTACTGCTTGTGAGCTTCAGAGAAGACACAGGCACGTGGTCTTTCACGTAATTCCCATCTAACACAATAGAAACCCAGCAGGGCCAGCCAAAATTAGCACACATTTGTCTGTGGCCTTGTTGCACCGTCTTCCTGTTCAGCGCGGTGAGCAAGCAGTGACTCTGGAGGAAGGGCAGGAGATCGTGGGAATCCAGGCGTGGTACCGCAGCCTCGGCCGTGTCCCGGAGAAAGCTCCTTCCAGAGAACAACATGACAAACTCTGCAAGCAGCAAAGGAGGGGAAACAAAAGCAGAGAGGAAACGGGAGAACAATGAAGAAATGGATGTGAGACCACTGCTCGGCTACAGGTCTGGGTGGGAACCCAAAAGTCTGTTGTACTGGAGTCGGAGCCTGGCTTTCTAAAACTCATTGACAAAAACAAGGCCCAGTTCCCACAGTGACCTTTCCCACGCTGCTGCTCACGTTGTATATTTATACTTCTCTTGTCGAACCGTTTCCCCTCTGATTTGTACACTGCATGTTTGTGTTTCCTTATCTTTGTGGACGTGCTTCGGCAGTTGTAGACCCCCACCACCACCCCAACAAAAAGCAGTGAGTGGGGAAGGGCAAGTGTAGCTTTTTAAAAGAATCCTTTGCCACTGAGTGTAATACCTGGCTTCTTAGAGCACGTCGCATTCAATCAGAAACTACCACCAGCCTCCAGCTATCTGTCACAATGTCGGCCCCTGTCTTCAGCCATATTCCCACTTCCCCTGGGCCCCTGCTTTGCCATTCTCCATCCGTCCACCAGGTGCCCTGAGACTGCTTCTCACCTGTTCCTCATTCCCCAATCACATGTCAGTATTAATACCAAACCCTTTCCTCCAGTCAGCTGGCAGGTTGTCAGCGATGTTGAGCCTTTGCTTTCCAGCGTCTGTAACCTGAACAAGAACGTAAACCTGAATCTGTATGCAGGCTTGTTTGACCCAATTACTGATATTGCTATGCTTGGATCAATTCATTGAGCCAGGTTTTGGCCCATGTTGCCAAAGAGCAAAACACACCAGTTTCACACAGTTTCACTGGGTCACATGTTCCTTAATTACCAGGAAATGACAAACTGTAGATTATTTTGACTCAATCCCACACACACACACACACACACACACACACACACTGTCCTGCTGCAGTAAATACTCACTATAGTTCCAAATGTGTATTTCTCCGCAGCTGAATATAGTAATGTTTGCTAAAAACTACAGTGGCCAGTTGTTTTAGGAAATTACTGATTTTCTTTCTTTTTAATTAAATATATATTTGTGTCCCATTTTTAAGGATTCCCATCGTCGATAGAAACCAATGGGCTTGGGGTTTAGTACCAAAGACTAGTATTGGAAGCTGGAAAGTATTAAGAGACGGACAAACGCGTTGTTCGTTTGGATCACAGTGAGCTCCATCAGGAATATGAAACCACAACGAATCTAGAGCTTGAAATCCTGCCAAACTCAGTAAGAAGAGCAATGGCCAATAAAGTGATGACTTGTCCTGCAGAGGCTGGAGGATCTGCCAGAAGGACAACAATCTCAGCTGCACTCGACCGTGCCGGTCTTAGAGGGCGTGAGAGAGTCTCTAAAAGGAATTTGAGTGAACTACACGTCACTTCAGACTGGGGGTGACGATTCAAATTTCAGCACAACAATGATGCAAAATACAAACACAATTTGGCCACTAGGGGGCAGGACTCCACAACTACCTGAAAACCATGCACATGTTATGGCCATATTATGGCCTTATAAAGTTGTTAGCAAACAACTATTTCGCTATTTACACATCCAGTAGATATGGAGCCACATTAGCATCAATTTAGAGTTGTGTCTGTGGCCACCCAACAAATGTAAGTCCAGTATTCACTCTCATTTTACCTCTGTTTTGGACTCATTCATGTCCTGAGAGGAGTATCTGTCTCTCTAACTGCTAAATTCTCCACTATGTTCATCAGTTAGCTAACTGTCAGGTAGTGTACAGTGGGTTTTTACAGCTTTGCCGCCCAAAACTGCGGTCAATAATGACATTATGAGAGCTGCCAGATTGAACCAAAACATTAAATTTGTGGGCCCTTAAAAGGGAACTGCGCCGACACCCTACTTTCTGAAGCTGCATTATTAAAAACACTGCAAGGCCTACTCTTTAGCTTGCAAGAATCCATCTTCTCATTGAGTAATCTGACAGTATTCTCAGGGGGTTGAAGGTATTAAATCGCAGCAGATGCACCTGTTCTGCTTCAGCTACATTCAAACTTTCAAATATGCTCCACTGGCCCATGGCAGAAAGGCAGGATGTGGATGTTCGATCCTCCAGTGTGACAGAATGCCTCCACGCTCGGTGTTGTGATTCTCTCCAGTGTTCTTTTAATCTCATTGACAAAGCCTCTTGCAGGAAGCTATGCCAGATATGTCCGGGCCGTCAAGTCTTTTCCAGCAGAGCCAGTAAGTGAAGAATAACACTGTTTCACCGGACAATCCCCAATCGCCACAAACAAGGCCAAACAACAGAGGGTTTAACCAAGACCACGGTTGTGCCGACTCCGGGGAATTCTTTCCATATTTTTCTTCTGGTGAGTCACTGGATGCCTGAGTGAATCTAGGCAAAACAAGGGCTGCAGGGCATAGACCTGCTTCCTGTGTTTTTATTGGCTGGTTTGTTGTTTAGCGATCCTGAAGCAGATTTCCCCTCAATCACTTATTTTACAAAACATACATTACAAAGAATAATATTGAGGAATTTAAAGTCGTGAACCCCTTGAGGCACAATATCCTTTTTTTTTTTTTAAATACATTTTATCTTCCGTTCAAACTTAAATCACAGCTCATCAAAGCAAAAGTGGATTCTGTAGTTTCATATTATAGTGGGATAATCTTCCCAAATGATACTCTGATCATAGCGTTGACACACTCCTCTGTAATTATGCAACTTTGTCCTAAAACCACATCTAGAAATAAAGATGAACTTTCCCTGTGGTGGGATGTCTTTTCAGTCAGGGTGTGTACCTGCGGTGCAACAGGGTTATAGCGTGGAAACATTTAACAGCCTGTTAAAAATCATATTTAATGTCTGAGTCAGATGATTGTGTACATTTATGGAGAGTGTTTTGGTTCCAGTACCTGAAGTGAAATGCCATAAAGCGTCCCAACTGTCCTGTGCAGTAGCACATCAGCAAAAGGTCGACCTTGGCTAGCTGAATAATGATTATTCATATGTTCTCATATGTTTTTGGTACAAAAGTTCTGAAACTTCTCATCTTGTTCCCTTGAACCTACATGTACTGTATGTATCGGTACAAACTGTATTGGTACACCAAAAAATGACACTTTAAATTGGGAAGAATTACACCGTGCATTGCGGGCTGTATTATATAGTGTTACCGAATTATCATTTGAAAAATCACAAATACATTTATGGACTTTCTTCCAGTAATTGTGAAACATGCATTACTAAAACATGTGCATTAATGTCCCTTCAGATCCATTTCCAGCAATCTGCATAGTCTCTGAGCTTCGGTTGAAACATTTTGAACAGGGCCCAGTAAAAATGACTTTGTATGTTAAACTGAATCAATCTAATTATCAACTCAGACCAGTTTCGGGCTATTTACAGCTCCAGCAAAGAAAGAAGGAAAGAAAGAAGCTTTTAACTTCTCCACCTTGCAATGTGAAACTGGGAACACATTGTAGACGAGTTGACAAAAGCACAAGAGGTCAGTGATGTTTAGGAACGCCATTCCCTCACCCAGCACTGTTCCCATGGCCTCTACATATTTCCAGACGCAGCTTCTAAAAATGGCTACGTGGGAATAAACCGCATTATTTTACTTTTATATCAGTTATCAGGGACATTGGTTGAGGGTAGCCCAAAGCCGAAGAGGCCAGCTGTAACATATTGTAAATATAAAAGTTTTTATGGTGTAAAAGCTCTTAACTTAATAATGATCATTATAAAGAGATAGTTGATATTTTTATAATGTATTCCCATATTCCCATAGCTACTATAATCTACCAGCATCCACAATGGAACTTTATGCTGCTTATGCACAATAATAAACTCTTTATTTATGCACTTCACTCAGTCTCTAATATGTCCTCATGCTGATTCAGTGTGAAAAAAACAGACCAATCTGATCCTAGGTTGTTAATTGCAAAACAGGTGGATAGTCACTGTAATCCATAATCTACGGCTTATTATGACGAATTATAAGGATTTTGTCACATGAACATCAGGGAGATGAGACAATCACAGGAAGGTGTGTCTAACGTTTCTATTCTGCATCGGACAACATTAACTGCAGCGTCCTGGTGCAGTGAATTCGGTCGTGGAAGAGGATAAATGCAAATGCGGATGGTTCTTCTGCCTCGTTGCAGCTGATGTCTGTGGTGTGATGGAGCCCTCTGCAGTTCAGACTGAGTCACGAAAGCTCTGTGAAGATAAGTCACAGAGTGTTTAAATGTCCAAAATAAGGATGAAATTAACTAATTTCATGCATGAGCTTTATAAGGTGTTTTATACAGTTGTGGAAGAAGAACTCAGATCTTTTACTTAAGTTAAAGTAGCGACACCACAGCGTAGAAATACTCTGGTAGAAGTGAAAGTCCTGCATTCGACATTCTGCTTGGGTAAGTACAAAAGTATTGACATCAAAATATACTTAAAGGACCAAAAGTAAAAGTGTTCATGCAGAATGGATCCATACCAGAATAATGTGTATTTTTTTATATTTTGTAATTAAAGTCTGACCCTGCAAGGTAACTAATCACTCAAGTGAACAGATACATGCAGCAAAGTAAAAAGTACAATATTTAGTAGTATAAAGTGGCAGAAATTGGAAATACTCAACTTGAGTAAATGCCCTTAGTTACTTTCCACCACTGGTTTTAAGCATGTGTCAGTTATTGATTCCATGCTGGTACAAAGTTAGATTACTTGCATTAGATATGTAGAGGCCTTTGCTATTAAACCCTGCTGTAATTCCTGTAGATGTCATCTAACTTTTACCAACAAATGTTTCACAAGACTTTGAACCCTAAAGGGTCAGAACTGATCCAGCAGCGGAAAGCAAATTATACAAATATATGCCTACGTATTTGGATCTTAACGCCATACATTTTAAAGCTTTTGTTACTTTGAAGATTACAATTACAAAATAAAAATTCTTCAATGCATACCTCGTGTGTGGAGTCTGGATCTTCAGGACCTGCTTCTGTGCAGTCTGGATGAGCCCGGGTCTCCTCGAGTGAATGCGGACCGCCTGCTGCTGCTACTGTTATTAAGTGTAGCTGCTGTTGTGCTGCTAGAACTATTGATTGTTTTAGCTTCAGTAACATTGTGGCTGCCATTGCTTTGCATCGTCTGTACGTTGCATTGTACTGTTTTGCTATGTGTTCTTTCATCCTGCTCTCACTCTACCCCCCATATCTTCTTTTTTCTCTTTCTACCCAACCGGTTGAGGCAGATGACTGCCCACCCAGAGCCTGGTTCTGCCTGCTAAAAGGCAGTGTTTCCTTGCCACTGTCGCCTAGCGCTGCTCATGGTGGAATTGTTGGGTCTATACATATCGAGTTGCTTTGGACTTGCTCTATATTAACAAGTGCTATGAGATAACCGTTATGATATAGCGCTATATAAATAAAATTGAATTTGTATACCAGTAATGTTTTCCCCTTTTTAGAAATTTGGGTGAACTAATTTGGGTGCACCGATTAAAATGAACACTATAGTGGGTTTCCACCGGTAGTCGTCTTCTTCGTCTAGTTTTACGGCAGTTGGCATCCATTTGGTGCGTTGCCGCCACCTTCCACTCTGGAGAGTGGAAGAGACAATAGACTCAATATCTACAACCCTCTTATCTGCTCAGGTCTCCACCATCACAGAATGATTTGTCATAAAGTGTGTGTATGATATAAACAAGCTGTAGAGCATTAAGATTACACATCCTCACCTCAGTCACAGTAAGACCAGCTAAAGCCAAAACAGGTTACACATAATGCTCCACAACTTGAATTTTTAAATGGTTCAAATAATTAAATCCACGCCGTAATTTAACAAAACTTGAAATCTTTATTTCGGATTTCATTTTTTACAAAAAAAAAAAAGAAACCGTTAAGTGCACCTTGGAATGCTCGATGGTAAATGGACCCAGAGTGCCGTCATGACGGACTTAATGCTTTTCTGGCACAAAAGACGGCAGCCACGGACACCGGCAACACAAAGCCCCTTCTCCAGGACCACAGGGCCGTTAGTGATAACAAGGTGGCCTGCACGATTCCCCCCTCCCCCCCACAGTCCTGTTTTCCTTGTACTCCCCTCCTCCCCAGCAGCGCTCTACTCCTTGGCCACAGCGAATGCCTTCTCCACCTCGATTTTGCCGCAATCATGGATTGTGACGTCTTTGAGAGGCTTATCACGGCCATCTGTCTTTGTGGCTTCGATCTTCTTCACCACATCCTGGAAGATTTAAAAAAAAAAAAAGGGATGTCAGAATGGTTCAGCACATTCAAAATTTCATTGGAAAAAAGTTGAGAAATAGAACGGCTTTATCCAAAATAACAATAAAAGAACAATTTTCACCTCAGGCAAGTATTTTTATGGCGATTTATTCTTGTTAATATATCGATTTGCACAAAATCTATATATGATAGCATCAATGTGATTAGCCTGTAATGCCTGGTTGTAGTATTCACATCATCTTTGTCGACCTCAGTATTCAGATCCTTTACTTAAGTAAAAGCAGCAGTAAGCCGTGCATTCAAATGCTTACTTAGATAAAAGCATTAGCATCAAAATGAAGCATGAAAAGAAAGTATTCATCGTGCAGAAAGGACCATTTCAGTGTTATGTTCCACATAATCATGTTGGATATTATTACTGCTGCATTAATGCAAACAAGCATCATTTTATGGTTGTAGCTGTCAACGTGGAGCTGATAACCATTTTATAGTGTTGGATAGTTTAATCTGCAACAATGAATTACACATTTACAAACCAATTACACGTTTTTATGCAAAATCCCAATCTACAAATAATTAACCGTGCTGTATAGCCCCGCCCCCGGCACGGGGCGGCTGTGGCTGAGAGGATAGGGTAGGTGGTTCAATCCCAGCTCCTCCTGTTCCCATGTCGAAGTGTCCCTGGGCAAGACACTGAACCCTAAGTTGCCCCCGGTGGAGGCCAGCACGGCAACTGTGTCCCCATCGGTGTGTGAATGTGACTGTGCGTTTGTCTGCCCGGTGATTGACTGGCGACCAGTCCAGGGTGTTCCCCCGCCTCTCGCCCAACGTCAGCTGGGATTGGCTCCACTTGAGTAAATTACTTCGCTACTTTCAGCCACTTTAACAGTATCTTATTTTGCGCTAGCTGTAGTTTAAGGTTGTATAGTTATCAACCACTCATATTGCCATTGTTCAAAGAGAATTGGGGAGAAGCGACAACACGATATCGTTACTGGCCACAGGAAGTGAAAATATAATTTTCTACTACAGTATTTTGGTTAGTGTGGACTTTACGCTAGAATAGTAAAGATGACCCTGACATCTCAGTGGTGCAACCAAACATCAATACAGTTTTAGTATTAAAACTAACTAGTTTCAATATATCATTTAGTGTTAGCTTTGAACCCTAACCTAAAAGAACTTAAGTATAGCCCTTGCAACAGGCAGCAGGAAGCAAGTGAATATTTCAGTCTGAAATGCACCTGCTATCTTTGGCATTTCATCAAATACTGTCTCAGTTGGTGGCAAACTACACATAAGAAAGCATGCGATAGCACACTCTAAATTTGGTTGTTCAGTCATCCCGCCTGCAGGTGTGTTACCCAGGGGTGACAGACAGTGACCCAAGTGTGCGATCGCCGTCGGGCCAGACACTCACCATCCCCTCCAAAATCTTTCCAAAGACGACGTGTTTGCCGTTCAGCCACGGGGTCTCGACTGTGGTGATGAAGAACTGAGAGCCGTTGGTGTCTTTGCCTGCGTTGGCCATGCTGAGCCAGCCAGCGCCGTAGTGCTTCAGCTTAAAGTTCTCATCTGGGAAACGGTCTCCATAGATGCTCTTGCCTTCATTTGAAGAATAAAAACGAACACAATCATTTATAATATTTAATATTATAAATCATATAATTTAACCCTTGTGTTGTCTTTAGGGTCATTCTGAATCCAAATGTCATTGCAATGATCCTAAGGACAACACAAGGGTTGCCCTTCGTGCGAAACTAGACAGTCAGGAGCAAGTTTGTTCTTGCAGACATAACCACGCCTCGGCAAAAATGCCGTTCTGCAGGTGTCGGTATCCATCTCACCTCCAGTGCCATCTCCTCTGGTGAAGTCTCCACCCTGGATCATAAACTCCTTGATGACTCTGTGGAATTTGCTGCCCTTGTAACCAAATCCTTTCTGTTTAATTAGAACACACACACACACACCCCACAACAACATAAATGCTTGAAAAATGTAAAGGGGATATTCACCCTTTCATTTGCAGTCAGTCATGAATCTGGTGATTACTTGGCCAAACACATTTTTACACACTGTTGCACTCTGGGTACGCATTATGAACTGCGACAGTCTCACCTCCCCTGTCGCCAAAGCGACAAAGTTTTCGACTGTTTTGGGAACAGTTTTCCCAAACACCCCGATGACAACTCTTCCAACATCTTCATCTCCGATCCTGATGTCAAAGAACACCTATAAAATGAAGTCAAATGAAAACATTAATCTTCTTTTATTTTTACCGATAAATTAAAATGGGCAGGTTGACATGACGACAAGCACAGGATCCTTCAATGGGTAGACAAATATATAGTGCATGCTTTCCAGTGTTTTACATACTGATCATTTTCTTAATGTGAAAGGTGAAATACTCCATACCATTTCATTCATCCATCAACAATTGCAATACCGTCTTCCTTTACTTGGGGATTTTCCTGTTTTACCATTTCCACGTAATGATTCCTTGATAACAGCCAAATGTATTTAAAAGAAATATGAATAATTTTATGCAGGTTTATCCAGGATTTAAATCATTGTCATAGTGTGACATAAGAGCAATCAAATTCGGTTCTTTTATTCTGTCTTCGGAGCTTCTTTCCAGTGTAATAAAATTACAGGCACAAAGTCAACAAAATGCTTTCTTCAATTAAAGTCAAACACGGTTTTTTTTTTCTCTCAACAGTTGTCGACTCTCAACTGTCTCAACACTGGCAGTGCAAAAGTAAAACGGACTTGTGCAATTAATAGACGTGCATTTATGAAGAGACTTAACGTGCATAGATTATAGTTGTTGCGAGTCAAGTTAAGGAGAATCATTTCGGGTTTTACACCGAGGAGCCCAAACAAAGAGCCCATGGGGCAGCTGATGACCAGCAGAAAGCTTCCCTGGAACTGTAGACGTGGACAAACCTGCTGCACCCAGACGTAACAGCTGATGAGCCTCCCGGAGCCGCAGCCAAGAGGGGCAGTTTAAGGACAGCTTGATCAGTAGTTTAAAATTATCAGCTGAGGGGCAGCTGATAATTGGTAATTGAAAATACCGACAGTTACGGTCAAAGTACTGGCTAAGCTAGCGCCACCGAGATTAGCCAGGAGAAAAAAGGCCATTTCATTCAGTCCGCTGTGCTGGTCAGGAGCTAACCAGGTTATATGCACCAATAAATGGGATTGTAAATGTCCTAAATTACTGCACGCACACAAGACTGACGTTAGCGGCGATACACCACATTAGCCGTCTGCTAGCTGGCGTTAGCTTCCAAGCTAACAGGCCAACCGATCCTGGCTTTTAGCAAGTGATTGACCGCTGGAGGCTAAATTGCGTGTGACGTGGCTTTACAGCCGGCATGCAGCGGTTAGCATTAAGGAAGAGTTTTTCAACACGATCCGCTAGCAAGCTAGTTAGCTAGCGAGCAGCCGCCTACCTTAGCAGTTACTTTGGGGCCTTTCTTCTTCTCGTCAGCAGAGGAGCCATTTGGGAAAGCGAGAAAAATCACTGACCCCACAATGACTGTGACGGCTACAAGGAACTTCATCCTTCTCTCGCACAGTCTAACCATCAACAAGAAAGTTTAGCAGCCCGAGGACGGCCTGTTAGTCGTGCTACCTTTATATGAGCCGGGCGTAGGAGTGTGGTATCCGGGGTGGAGACTACCGCGGCGGCTGCTCCGGCCTCCAGGCTGCGCTGCCTCCACGACACAGGGGCGGGGCTTCGACACAGCGCGCAGACGCACGGGCCAATGATTGGTTCACACACCGGAGCGTTGGAGCCAATCAGATGCAGACGCGTTACACGATTCTGTCCCAGATCCGGCAGTCCTCCACAATAACAAAAGTAAAGCACATAGCGTTAAAAAAGATATAAAAGTCGATACCAGAAATGCCCTTTTAAAAGCTTGTTATTGGATATGATTTGGTGCAGGACTGGCAAAATCCATTCATACGGTGTAAATACTGAGGAGACTAATAGCTCAGAAGATCACAATAGATATGTTGTGTGTAGTTCAAGGCGAGCGGAGGATCCTGACGGACATCTGGCCCATCCGGAGAGGTCCCAAGCCACGTCAACCACCGCCTCTCTGTACATTATGTAAGCATGTATCTGTAAATTAAACCGCTTTATTTAGCAATATGCACCATGTCAGCACAATATATCTAGTCTTTCACAAGACAGGGGCCTGTTTCACCAATTTGCAACGTGGAAGCTGTAGTTTGCAACATTAGAAATGTTAGTCAGTCTTGCATTGACTTGACACTTTTTACAAAACAAACCCAGTGTTTTACCTTTGACCCATGCATGGGCATGTGACAGCCCTGTAGGACTTTTGAATTAACTGCAATTTGCGAGCAACAGTCATTTGGGAAACATGTTCGCTGTCACCATTTTGTGAAATGATCACCAGGGTCTTGTGGTTAATTCAATGCTCTGTTAAAGGACCTTGTCATTTCAATTCCAGGATATTGTAATTTATTGATACATATTCCTGAACAAATTGTTGAACCCACTGCTGCAGGGTAGCCGCTCATTATGTTTGTAATCCAACCTTGTTCCCAAAAACCCACTTGGATAACACACGGGCAATGTTCTAAATGTAGAGAAACACAGTTATATATACCCACATTATACCACAGTATACCTATTATACCCACACAACATTAATAAACCTTTTATCACTTTTAAATAATATTGCTAGCAAACTATGTTACAAGTTGCTATTTGTTGTTTGAGCTGTTTCTGCTGGACCCTCTGACTGTGTGATCTTTCTATCCAATTGCCACTTGCTACTTTAAGTAGGACTGCAACTAACTTTTTTTGTTATTTAATCACCAATTAATCTATGGCTTATCTCAATTGTTTAGTCAATAAATTGTCTTATAATAGTTAGAAATATACCCATTACTAAGGTGACCTCTTCATATGTCTTGTTTTATTTGACCAACAGTCTAAAACTCAAGACTTTGACTTTAAATATATAAAAACAGAAAATTAGCAAATATTCACATTCATAAACTGGGACCAGATAATGGTTGGCATCTTCTCTCGAAAAATATTTTTGCTGATTAATGTAAGTCGGTGAAAAAATAGATTATTCAGTTAGTCATTTGAGCACTTATTTTAAGTTCTGTCAACATTGACAAATCTGCAGCAACACAATCAAGCCTAGCACTACTCTCCATACATATTTTAATGACAAACTCAAGTAAATGAGACTTGTTGACTGTTACAAATGTTAAAAACATGACACAAAGTATCAAATGAGTAAAGTTGAATAGATTGTACTTGCTAAAACGAAAGGTGGTTCAGAGTTTAAGCTTACATTCACCTTTGCAGGTACACCTGCCACTTTCTACTAGTGCAAAGAATTAATTCTGCTAAACAAAATGACATACATATTTCTGTTGTACATTTGCATTAAGACTCCATTATTGCATGCCTTCAGTGGCCATGTGAGGTATACAAATACACCATTCAGACGGTTACATCTTTTACATATTGTACACGGAACATGATGCAGGCGTTCCCAAGTAAGCTCAGAAAAAATGAAAACAAACCAACCAATGAAAAAGCATAATGTACTTTTATGGTAGAATTTGATATAAGAAAGCTTTTCTTGCCGTATGTTACACCGGCCAGGTTTTAAGGGTTACATAATCACATTTTATAAATGACAGGAAGCAATAGCTGAAAACAAAACAAAAAACAGTAACCAAAACAACAAGTACATTAACCCTGATAACATATGACCTACACCTCATTTTGAAATGTTATTCTACCTTTAATCCCCAACAGAACCTTTAGGTGACCTAGCTGGCATCTGATTGTAAACTGAGCTTTACTGCATAAAGAAGGATCCCCTTTGAAACCACATTTAACGTTGCATTTCTAAACGTGGCATTTCATTATTTGATCAAAAAATGTACACAGACGCTACATCGGAAATGTATAATGTAGAGCAGGCAACAGATCATAGCAACCCTATAATTACTGTTTGTGCTGCTCAGTTTCCAAACTTAAAACATCGTTACAGTGGACTGAGAAAAAACACAAGGTTCGCCACACTCGCTAGTATTTTTTATCCTCTAAGGACTCATAACAAAAATGTCAAGTATATCGAGATAGAGCAGTTACCACATGTAAAGAAGTCAAGACACCCATAGAGAATGAGCTTTCAAGTGATCTAGTGACTAATTTGACGTGAATGTACCAAAACCTATCACAGGACATCAAGAATACCACTTAGATTCTACCATATATAAGGACGCTCATCAGATTCCAGTCAAACACAACTGTTTATGTGTGTGTATATATCTCACAAGGGTAACTGATGTGATGCTTCATTTTAAGTTTGTTCTGCTCTGAAATATGAATAAAATACTTTTAAATACTTTTATTTTCTCAAGGCACAGCATACTGAAGATAGGCATGTCAGAGTAAATTAGATGAGCCTAGTGAACAAAAAACTCTTTGGAGTTTGTGAAGATGGCTTTGAGCCAGGCCCAGTGCATAGAGTCGGGCCCCCTCACAGCCCAGTCGGATCCACTTCTGTAAAGCTCCGCCTCGGTTTCTGTGTCTGCTGATTAGAGGATGGAGAACAGAGGAGGCCAGAGCAGGCTGGAGGGGCCGTCGGGCAGGATTTAAAAAAAAACAAAAAAAAAAAAACTACCGCCATTTATCACACGGAGCTTCTGGAAAAAAAGATGCAGACCCTGGGGTTCAGGAAACAGAGGTTCTGAACAAGTTCAGAAAAATGACTCCATCCCAACAACAACCACAGCTGCAGTCGAAACTTCACTGGGTCCGTTCAGCACTTCCCATCAATGTTTTCCAGGCGAATGGAGTGTCAGATTCAAGCAAACCTCAGAAGGGCTGCTGGGTCATTAGCTCTGAGTAAACTAGTCCCTCTGCTGAAATGGCGTCCCCGAGCCCTACTGTCCGAAGCGGCTGTTTGCAGACCAGCACAGGTGTCAGGTGGAAGGTGACGTTTCCTCTGCGCCACACAGTAGCAGGCTCTGCTGGGTTCAGTGACAGCTTCTCTCGTGGCTCACTGTGCGAGTTGTAAAATTCTAGCGGGGCTTTGAGCTCCACTTTGCTCACGTCAACAGACTGGAGGCCGCAGGCCTGGCTGCTGGCCACTCGTGCTCCAGCCATCACCGCTGCCGCCTGGTTCCCCCAGTATCCATCCACCGTAGCTAAGATGTGGTAGGCCAGCGTGTGGAAGTGAACGCGTGTCAGGTCTGCTTCCGATAACGGGTCGCTGCGGCCGTGCTGCTCCAGGATCCAGAGGAGGATGTCGCTGACCCGGCCCACGTCTGGAATGCCTTTCCAGGCAGCCAAGTCTGCATGAGGCCCCCCACCAGCCTGAGAGACGAAGAGCAGCTCCTGCTCGTTCAGCCCAATGGAGCTTACAATGGGCATAACCTGCTAACAGGAAACAGGGGGGGGGGGGGGAAAGCTTTAATAAACTATACAGAATCTTTTCTCTGTTATGGACGAAAGGAAGTTCACTACATGAAAGATACGACTGTCTCACATCATACCTCCTGCATGATGCGGTTCATGTAGTCTTTGTTGGTCATGCTTGCCAGCTCCAGGTGGATGGGAATATCTTTACGAATGTCCGATATAGCAGACACAGCCTGCGAAGAGAAAACAAGTACAACATGTTACATACAAAATCCCAAAATGTATATAAATGAGGTCATTACCATGTGACCACGCACACATCTCTCTTACTCCTGGGCAGCATACATAGTGATGGGTTACGATGATGAAGCACTATATTGGACATAATGTTAGTAATCAAGTCGTCTAACGTTATTTTAAAGTTTCTGGAAGAATCAGCTAAAAGTAGGCACTTTAAAAAAACGTTTTTGCATTTTGCAAAAGAGATTTTGCATGTTTTTCTATGAAGTGTACATTTCTGCAAACCATTGTCCAAAGCAAATCATAATTTTCACTTGCACAAACTAGCATAAAAGATGTGTAATCCATCACCTTGACCTTTTACTGCATTACCACACCTAAATAGACTCGAATAAAAGCACACAATCTTTGCTGCGATAAAGTGATTAAAGTTTAATATGCTGCTCAAAAAAACACTAAAGGAACCGTTTTAAAACACATCAGATCTCAATGGGGAAAAATCATGCTGATATCTATACTGATATGGACTGGGTAATGTGTTAGGAACGAAAGGATGCCACATCGTTTGATGGAAATGAAAATGATCAACCTACAGAGGGGTTGAATTCAAAGACACCCACGAAAATCAAAGTGAAAAAACGATGCGGCAGCCTAGTCCATTTTGCTGAAATGTCATTGCAGCAACTCCAAATGGTCCTCAGTAGTTTGTATGGCCCCCACGTGCTTGTGTGCTGCCTGACAACATCGAGGCTCCTAATGAGACGACGGATGGTGTCCTGGGGTGTCTCCTCCCAGATCTGGACCAGGGCATCACTGAGCTCCTGGACAGTCTGAAGTGCAACCTGGCAGCATCGGATGGACCGAAACATAATGTCCCAGAGGTGTTTTATTGGATTTAGGTCAGGCGAGCCTGGGGGCCAGTCACTGGTATCAACTCCTTCATCCTCCAGGAACTGCCTGCATACTCTCACCATACTCTCGCCACATGAGGCCGATGTCATGCACCAGGAGGAACCCAGGACCCACTGCACCAGCGTAGGGTCCGACAGTGGGTCCAAGGATTTCATCCCGATAGTTAATGGCAGTAGTGACACTGACCCCAGCCAAATGTAAAACGAGTGAAAACAGTCAGAAATGATGAGGAGGGGAAAAAATGTCAGTGGCCTCCACCTGTAAAACCATTCCTGTTTTGGGGGTCGTCTCATTGTTGCCCCTCTAGTGCACCTGTTGTTAATTTCATTA